>VUJU01001390.1:0-58421 GCA_009835225.1 Aphis craccivora | reverse complement strand
TGTTAAAATTTTAAATGCATACATAAGTTTTCTTAATTTATTTGTTATATATTGTATGTGGTCTTTCCATTTAAGATTATGACACATTTCTATGCCTAAGTATTTACGGTTTTTAAACTATTTTAACAAAGGTTTGGCATGTACAAAAATTTTGATTTAAACAGCCATTTTCATGTATACATAGATTTGTTTTATTTGGTTGGTTCAAATTAATTATATAGTGTGGTAATATGTAGGTTTTTTCTAAGTTTAGGAATAAATTATTTTCACATAGCCAATTTCGTATTTTAATCATGTCGGATTGAATACTAGCAAATACTTCATCCCAAGATTGACCTTCAACAAAGAGTACTGTATCATCTGCATAGCAAACTAATTTTCCATGTGTATTGTTATGTTATTAACATACAATATTTAATTATAATATAATACTTTTTGATTGGACTCTACTTTTTTTCGATTCGCAACACCTAGAAGTTGACTTAAGCCGAATACAATAACTACTTGTAGACTTTTGAAGAGGTCTATTAAATTATTTTTCTTCTTGTATTTTTAACTATAGACCATAAGAAATATAACTATTAAAAAGGTGATGCTCGAGGAAAAAATATTTTTACTAATTTTTAATATCAGGTTTCTTACTACGATGGCAAGTGCACTTTATAATATGGTTATTTTTTTGTGACTATTCTACTATATATTTTCAATTACTTTAGGTATCACCGCGAACAATACACAAATACGTTACGAAAGTGAATGCAGTAAGACGACAGACCGAAATGAACCGTTTTATCATCCAATCGTACAAGCTGCGTTAGTAGTTATCTGTTAGTTCGATATCAGATTGATTATCGTATATTATACATTTATTGTGTTTGCTTACAAGTCAGTTCAAGGCTGGACCGAAATCGTTTATCGACAAATTTTAAATTAAAAACAAACTAAGAGTAAAAATGTTCAAAAGATAATTTGTTATTTATTTTTATTTAGTTAAGTCAAAATTGTATTAATATAAATAATATAAAAGACACCGTTTTAAAAAATTTAAATAATAAATATTTGTGTGACCTATTGACTTTTTGATAAATTAACGAAAATAAAATACAGCTTGGTAAATTAAAGGTACTTCGTAATATCTGTAATATTTTAGAGACATAAATTAGAATTTTTTTTTGTGTAACTTCATCTTGTAACTAAATGCCTAAAATAAAAATATATTGTATAGTGTATCTAGATACTTTTTTCCGTTATCTTGCTCAACCATGAATAATGAATATAGTGCGTATACTACGCGACCTACTCCCCTCGTCAACGTACTATGTACACTCTACTACAGTTTTTTATGGATGGAAAGTAAAACAGCTTTACCGCTGTGAGCACGACTGACACGACTTAAACACCCCTGTAGCTATCGTATATTATATGCTGTAGCAAGGGTGATCCTTTTATCTTATAACCCTCGATATTCTTAACCTGACCTAACCCTATCCCATAAAAGTAGTTAGAGAGAGGTTTGTTCTAACTTTTAAGTTTGGTTAGTTTAGGAATATCGAGAATCTTGCGATGGAAGAATTACTACGTATGTGTACGTATATAATATACACTGTATAATATATAGATGCTGATTTATCAAGCATACTCATTCTATTTTTGTCATTCACTAATATTCGAGTAATTTAATTTGATTTATCTAAGGATAATTGTTCTTTGATAATGTGTTTGGAAGATATGAGGTTTATGAGGACTAAATATTGTTTTAAGTAATTTATGTTAATCTATTAACTAAATTTATAATTGATTGTAAATATAATTTTATTAAAATAAACACTAACTCCAATATCACATATATTTTATACATGTATATTTAAACTAGTTTTAATGATTTTTCTCCATCATATAATATAAACATATTTGATTGAATTATTATTATTTTTTTTTTAAGAATATCTACCCAATAACTTACAATAAAAAAGGCGAGTTCTCAATTGAAAAACAGAAGTTTATATTAGCATAAGACATTCCTTGAGTATGACAAAAATATGGAGAATTAAAAAATACATTATAAAATTATAAAATCTTAAATTGAATAATTTCATTAATAAATGAAAAAAAATCATGCTTGGTAAATTACCCTGTATATATCGACGGGTAATGTGGTTAACCACGCGTTAAGGAATGCATATTGGTTTACCGCATGCGGACGGATATATATTTTACTGGCGCGCATTTCGTCGTTTATTTATTCGTCAAATTCTGCAGTTTCGCGTAAACTATTACACGTCGACTGCTGTCACAACAGTTCATACTACCACCGTATTAATGTTCTATAGAATTGTGTGACATAAAGTATCAAGCCACACCATAATACGCCTGTTCATTTATTATATTATATATGAGTGGTTGAAATTCTCGGTGCATCGATAAACAATAATATACGTACTATATATATTTTAACTTGAATTCACTAAAACCAACGAGAGAACACGATACATAATTTTTAATCAAAAGTTTTGCAAATGCATCTAGGTCCCAGAATATATTGTTTGATATTAATTCTGCACAAACGAATAAGTGCTCAGCTGCAGCAGTTATACGCATGCTGACATAGTTTAACAATAGAATATTTTATTAAATTAAAATATTTATCGTCTCACTATTTTTTGTGAGGAATATACTTATCCTATAATACGCCACAGAGATTCTCAAACTGTGGTAGGTACGCGAAAGACTACATGGTGGTACGCGGAAGGCCGCATGATGGTAGAACGGAAAATTAAAAATAAATATTCGATTCTGATCTTATTGAAAATTTGTTATTTAATTCATATATTATTTAAAAAAAAACTAAGAAATAAAAACAATTATATTGTAGTATTTTACTGCCTTGTTATTTAAAATAAATAAATTTAACTGAAATGTGAAGTACCTATTATATAATTGTACAATTTGGATCGTTCTATTTTTAGTCATTAGTATACATGACTGATTAAAAATACATCTAAGTATTACGCAAAAAAAAAAGTTTGAGAAACGCTGTTATATGCTATACATTTACCTACAAAGTATGAAAAATAATTAATGACAAAAATCATAGTAGGTGTCTAATAATAATAAATTATTCTAAACGGAGTCATATATGCTTTCATGGTGGTAAAAATTATTATATACGATAATACTAAGCATGTTTCAAGTTTCAAAATAATTGTCTTAAATGCCGTATTTTGTACATATTGGATTGACAAAATAATAAACTCAAGTCTCAAGAAGATCATAATCAAATCAAGTATTCAAGTCTTTATACAATGAAAATATAATATCGTTATATGAGTAAAATATAATATAATATTATGGGTAGGAAACAAGGAAACAAAATGCAGCAGCTGTTAAAATATTTTCTACGGTTATTTTTATGACTTTTACAAACGCAGTTTTATTGACGTACATTACACTGCCCATTGAAGGTTTTAAAGGTTTACCTCAAGCAAAGAAATAAATGAAAAAAAATTGTTGCAAACTCTATTGTTTTTTGTAACTAGGTGCACTCAAAATCTAAAACAGGGGAAGCCACAATAACGGCATAATAAATTACTAATTTAAAATTTGTTCAATGTTAATATGTACGGTAACCATAGTTACGTGATGTACTTACACGCAAACGTACAATCTTTACAAAAATGAATTATACTTTATTTTAAACCTAAGTTATTTCAGCTATTAAAAATAAAAATATATATGTATTACATATATGGATCATTAAGTCTGCAAATAAAACAATTGTTGTTGCCATAGAATATCTGAATATAAAACCAATTCGAGTAATATTGCAGTTTAAGTTTAAATATTTTGATATTGTCATTTAAGTCACCATAAATATTTTTAAATACCTAATAAAAAATTACTAAAATCAATTTTATCAAAAACTAGTTTTGTATAAAAAATGTTTTCCTAATAGTTTTTTACCTTTTTCAATTAATCCAAATATTTATAAAAGTACTCAACATTTCTTACTTTTGACCTCTTCCCTAAAGTACTAACTAGATTATTTTTCTTACCAGAAATTATATTTAAGTTAAAGATTAAAGTACTTTTACTACTACCAAGATGTTGTTTATAATAATTATAAAAAAAACCTTAAAAAAAAAATTATTTTTTGTTTTATTGAATTCAAATTTAACATAAACCTATTTTAGTATTGACTCAATGACGTGTTACACGACACCTACAACTAAACAACAAAGCGTACTTCTACTTTCCTCCATTTTTAATTTGAGTTCTCTGATCTATACTAATTTTGATTTAAGACATTTAACTTATTTATTTGAATCAGTTATTTGGTACAATGTTCAATATTTATATAGCATTAATTTATAAATAGCATTTTAATTGAGTTAAATACCTATGCATTTTATCATAAAATTTAACTAACACGCTGCAAAAAATTCGTATATTCGACTCACACACTGGATAATAGGGTCATTTGAAAATTAGATAAATCAAAAGAATATGAACATTAAAAAAACATACCTACTATAAATGTGATAGAAGGTACCAGTACAGTTGTTTTGGGAAAATCCAATCAACCTTAGATGAATTTTTATCAAAAAATTATAAGAGTTTAAATGTACCTACATATTATTTTATTTTATTTTTAATTGCATTTATACATATCAATAAATATTTTTTTAGTAAATAAGTTTGAATTTTAAGAATGTTTTTGGATCATTCGATTAATGGACTCAAATGATTATGTACCAACTACCAAGTGAGTCCAATAAGCGACGTCAACTGTAATACATTCGAGTAGTTAAATAATTTTTGTTATTTTTGTTTTAAGTTTTTTTTTTTTTAATTGCCAAATTTCAATTTTAAACCAACTCACAAACTTTTATCAACACGTCTAAAATTTACAATATTAAATATATTAATAATAATATTAATATTACATAACATCAGTACGAAGTACCAACAACTTCAGAAAAATCACTCATTAGTCATTAACAATATCCTATAATTAATTAATATAGAATTGGAAGTTAAATTCATTAATAAAAAATCAAAACAAAAGTGCACAAATATTTGTGCTTCTAATCAAATGAACATAATCTATTGTAGCATGAGTTTTTAAATTATATTGATTTAAAGTGAATATTTATATAGTTTCTTTTAGATCGATATTAGAAAAATAATTAAAATAAACATTTAAAAATATTTTTTATTGATTTGGTGATTGCTGTAAGACACATCATTTTATTTTTATACTCATTAACTATTATATACCTATTACAATTATTTTTCTTATCTTTATCTTATATAATGATTTAACTTGTCCTGGATATAACTGTTTCTGTAGGTGCAAGTATCTTATTTCCTTTATAAGCATTTCAATAATACTTCCTTTCAACATTTCCTAAACACACGTATAGATGGTATTTTCCTTCCGAACCTATGATACCTATGATACCAATACTATCAACATTTCCACACAAAATATTCAATATAACATTATCTATAATAACAAAATTTAGTAGTTCTTGATAACAAATCTAAATAACAGATATTTATTTATTTTTATTTTAAATTTCAAATTTCTAATGATCGACAAAAAACCAACATTAAAACGAAAAAAATAAAATGCAAGTAAACATGATTTTAACTAAATGCTTTAAAAGTAACTTGAATTCGTTGACTTTTTTCAAATTTAAAACGATGTAAAACATCACTACCCAGTACTAAGGCAAGCGTAGCGAGACGAGTGCCCAATTTCCAATCTTTTTATCTTATACAGAATTTTAAACACAAACTTCTACTTTTAATATTATACAATTCTATAACGGAATATTTTTCTAAACATTTGAATGCATGAATATAAAATATTAAACAAATAGTTTATTATTTATAAGCATTTAAAGTTTAATGACGCGGAGTAGTGCAGTAAAATACGTGGGGTATAAAATAATTTCTCTACTACCCTACTCATACCAAAATTTAAAATATTTATATACTACGGGTACGATAATTGTATAAATTTTAACGTTTTAAAGTTAACATTTTTAGAAACCATTTTATTATTTTGCAAAGGAATTTAAAAAAAAATAATAGTAAGTATCGTCATTTAAATCAATTGTAATTCACGGCGGATTAGTAAAAAAATTGATTTCCTTAAAATATCAAAAAAATATAATATTTCATTATAAAATTATACTTTTTTGTTTTTTATTGAGATAATATCAATACCATATTGTAATATAATACGATTACGTTGTATGAAAAAATGAGTAGGTATAACTACTGTATACTGTAATAGGTATACTAAATTTCGATTAACAAGAGTTACCATTTTATTTGGGATTAGTATTTTTGTTGTAGTTAGCTTAATTTTTGGTTCATTATTTGAGAAAAGGTGTATAATACCTATTCATTGTTGTTTTACTTGTTAAAACAACGTTTGTCTATGATATGCATACAGGAAAACGAGCAACGTTATGTTTACGGAGATAACAGGCATTTGAAAAACAAGGATGTTCCGAACACGATTGTGCTCCGCTGCACGAAAGTTTTCACTCCATAAAGTTATACCGGTAATGATAATGTCTGAAAGTTTTTAAGCGATGCGGACGGTCAGCGGAAACTATAATAGCTATTGTCCGTAATAACCAGCGTTTGTAAATTCAGCATTTTTTCCAAAAAATTATTTGCTTTCATTGTTAAAGCATTTTAATAGGAGATCAAAATGAAGGTTAGGTTAATATAAAAAAGCGAATAGATCAATGTCTTTTGATTTCTAGTTATCGTCTTTCATAAATTATAAACATTGCGCAGTTTTTCATAAAATAATATACAAAAAAAGTGGGTAAGTGGGTACCGCTCTGCTGTGCATTAGGTGCCGTATGGATCATTATTATATATTTTAGAAGTGTTAAATTTGAATCCAATGATAGGTATCATTGTATACGAGAAACGATTCTGAACGGAGATGATTTGTCAGCCTAGGATATAATTTCCAGTGGTTAGTGAAAAAGGTGGCTTATGTTTTAATGACCTGAATACACCAAAATTTAAGTTCTTTTATAATTATTGTAAGCTAAACTTATGAAAAATCTTGAATTAAATTATCAACTCTTAGCTACTTATACAAAAATTTTTATGAATCATACCTACAAAATAATTTGCAAATATTCATGATTTTGAAGAATTTTTGTCAATATTTGAACTTCAAATGCTAATAAAAAGAATTGTGCCTATGTATTCTTATAATTTTTTAATCACTATAAGAATAACTTATGAGGAACTTTGTATTAAATTTTCAAGTATTTTCATTGGGCCAAAAAATTTTTATCGACACTTCAAAAAATTTTTTTCAAAACCATTGAAAATTTCAGTTGTCTATAAATAGCTCAATAAAAGTCAAAATATTTTGAAATTTAAATCACGTAAATAAAACACCAACCTTAATAACTGGTAAAATTTTCAAGTATCTACGACTTATACTTTTTGAATAATAACAAATATTTAAAATCGTTTGAGGATAAATCGTTATCGTTACGCTATATCCTAAAAATTTAAAATTCAAACGCTCTTAAAATTTGTCCTATAATGATGCTACGAGTTGTTTCTATAACTTCTCGAAGAAAAACTTATGGAAAACTTAATGTTGTATTTTTAATCCTTAGTTATAAACACAAAAAATTTTATGATTTTTCAACTTCAAAATTACTTGCAAATTTTCGCGTTTTCGACATATTTCGTAAATATTTTAGCTATAAATGCTTATAAAAAAAAATTGTGACTAACGATTTTTAATTTTTTTTAGCTACAATAAAAACAACTCATAATGAACCTTGTATAAAATTTTCAAAACTTTTTGGTCATCCAAAAATGTTTTATCGTTAATTTAAAAAAAATTTCTCAAAAAAATCGAAAATTTTAATGGTCTATAAATAACTCAAAAAAGTCAACATTTTTTAAAAATTTAACTATATATAGATAACACTGACATAAATCTATTTGGTCGAAACTGGTTTTGCATCAAAATTCCCGTTTTTCCGTCATTTTTTTTTTGGTTTTTCCCGGCGCTTTTGAAAACTATTGGGAAATTCAAAAAATGACCTCCCAATGCACCAACTAGATTCATTTTTCTATTGGAAACCACCCTCAAAGTTTGAAATTGAAGCATTATTTCGACACGTTCTCGTGTACACAGACACAAAAAAAAAAAAAAAAAAACACATAACATTGTAAAATCAATACATTCATTGCTCCGCTCAGAATCCAATATAGAAATGCTGTAAACTTTTTTTATAAAACACTTAATATACTTGTTAAATAATTATAGATTTAAATTAATTTGAAGAAAGGAAATTAGTAAAAAAAAAAATAAAACAAAGACACAGTTTTTATTTTTCAAATAAAAGTGAAAACTGATTTTATTGAATAGCAAAAAAAAAAAAATAGAATAAAATTAATTATTTATTTTATTCGAATTCAATTATTTTTTTTAAATCAATATGAGGAACAATTTAATTTTAAATTTTGAAGAACTTCTTTTTATAAACTAATACAAACAAATTACCTAATATAAAAATCTGAAACAATCCGAGTTTTATATTAAATATTTTTTACTTCACGAAGTAAAACTAATATACTTTTAATTGTTTGTCAAGTTCATATTCAACATTTTTATTTTTTATATTAGTAGTTACAATCTTATTAGCGATCTATTACGAAGACGTCAATATATGATAGGTTGGAATGTACTCGTTTTAAAATCTGTCCAGTTTTTCAAATAAAAAAAATAATAAATCTGTTGTGTACAGAGAATGTTACCTTAAATAATATATGAACCCATATTTTTATTTTTATGTTAAATTATATTTATAGCTCCTACTTATTTAACCTTACGCGTAAAAAATATTTTATAAATATTTCACTAATTTATACGAGGATAACAATTTAAAGTTTTTGACTTATTTTGTACAATTGATTCAGTTAGATTACATATTATAATACTATTGTTATTATCAATATTTACCTATTATACATTCTACAACTTTAAGCACATACAAAACTTTTAAAAGAAAAACAAAAATATCACTAAAATCATTAAGAATGAGTTATTTGATATTTTACATCTTAATTTAAAAAATTGTATTCTTGCACCTATGACATTGTAGGTATATATATGTTCAAAATTAATTATTTGATTTATATTAATATAATAACACACACATATATATATGATGTATTTTAAATTCTGAAATGGTATTTAATCGTAAATTGGTTGGTTTACTGTGATTTGATTTTTATTTCCAAAAACTTTATTAAAATAAATAAATTGAGTATAAAATAGATATGATGCATTTTTACGAAAAACTTCAATGTACCAATAAGAATTCAAATAAAAAGTCCAAGATTTGTAAGCAATTTTGTAGTTTAAATAAATCAATTATATATTTATTTATTGCAGATTTAAACAAAAGATATGAATTACAAGTTAAGTTTATATAACTTTGATGTTTTATTTATTTTATATTTTATAAAAAAGCGATTTCAAATAAATATTTTAAAATAAAGCTTATCAAGCAACCTAAACTACAACAGAAAACATTTGAAAGCTAGTTAATTTTTTTATATATAATACTGTTATAATAAGTTATTAATTATATAGTTATTAACAAATATTGTAACTGTTTTTTATTCAATGAAAAGTAAAAACGAATATCTCGTCTACATTAATTGGTTGTTTAATTTCTAAAGAAAAATATGATAATAATGTAATAAAATAATATAGAATATTAATATTATGAAATATATATCCATAAACTATAATTTGTCTACAAAAATAAAATATCTTTCAGCTAAAAAATGAATTTAAGTAGTTCAATATTATGTTTTTAATTACCTAATAATAATAAATAAACCTTACGAAAATTAAGCACTTATCAAATTCTAATTTTGTATAAAATATAATAAATTCAATAATAGAGTTAAGTTAAAATATGTTTTAAAATATGTTAAATGAGTTAATCTGAGAAAATATATAAAATCAAACAGCAAATAACGTAATGTTTTAAAATTACGAAAAATTTAAATTACACTATTTATTAAATTATTTTTATTTATTTAGATGTTTTCATTGTATAAAAAACAAATAGGTAATGTGATATGTACACAAGCATAAAATTCTAGTTATACTCATTAATACCATACTGAATAATAAATAAAACGACTTATTCCAGTATTTTTTAGCATATTTATGCATAAAATATACGTACATAATACATATTATTATAATCTAAATTTGATTAATTTTAAAATCTATGATAAAAAAAAAAATCTTTGATCAATAGAAGAATATTTTTTTTACCGATTTAACAGACAATTACCGTTGACTTTTTGTGTATATACAACAAGGTTTCACGAAAATATCGAATATAATTTAATATAAACTGAAAATATTACCTGGCATTATAGATACGGTTTTTAGAGCTCTGAGTACGCGAAAAGTACGTAGCCCGGCTAGATTCCCCACGTCCATGCCGATGGTCGCATAACCCGACGTGATGACGATGAAATCCAGCCAGTTCCATGGGTTTCGTAAGTATGTATACTTGTTCAGTATAAATCCCTTTGATATGGTTTTGATAACCATTTCGGCCGTATAGATGGCCAAGAATATGTATCTGGAAAATGAATAAATAAAAATAAAAATAATACAACTCCGATAAATCACGTTCGTTTTAATGGCCTTGAGCGATAGTGACCCGATAAAAAATATTTGAGATAGCATTTCACACAAATAAAATAGTAGAAATATAAATGTCGAATATTTCCATAAACATTCGTTTTAAATGCGGTTTGCATTCCGAGTTTTGTTTTATGGGTAATCGGCGTTTTTTTTTTTTATTTATGAAAAATCCAGACGTAATTTCTTGTCAGAAACTCGACGTTATTTTTTTTCCTTTACTTTTACCTAAATATAAAACAACTTTGCACTGTTGTATATAACTTGAAGTATATGTATACATTTTCCGCATCCCTTAACTCTCAGCTTAAATACAAACAGTGACGCGAGGGGGAAAATTCTCTACTGTTTAGTTGTTTCGCAGATATTTCAAAAGGTGGTTAGAATACTTTTTAACCTCTAAATTTAACTTTAAACATTACGATTTATAATAATCTTAAATATTATTAAGAAACATAATTTATTTTAAACTTATTTGTTGATTAATTGTTTTAAAATGAAAAACCAAAATATTGTATATCTACTAAAACAGAAACATTTTTAAAACTAATCTATGTATAAACTACATTAACATAAACATTTTTTATAGTACCTAATTGACTCAGTCATTTTCTGTCAGAAAATATATAATTTAACTTTTTTAATTACACGAGATTTAGTTTTTAAACAAAACAATAATAATAAAAAGTGATTCGTTACTTTATTCCTCAAACAACATTTTTAAGGGCTCAACAAATTACATTAGTTTAAGTTTTAAAGTGACAATTAACGTATCAGTTTCCGATAAAATTACTATCAGTGTCTAAGTGTATAGATTAGTTAAAATCGCACTTTCTTTCAACACTTTTGTATAGTATTATACTTTTATATATAGTTCTTTCTAACGCTCAGGGAAACTATATTGAAAAAAAAATTAAAGAATGACCTCTTCAAAGTATCAACTAGATTAGATTGTCGATCGATATACATATATATATATATATATATATATAAATACAACCACTTTAAACTTTTGAAGAACTTATTCTATCATCTGTGTGTTTATAAAAAAAATATGAAAAAAAAATATCTTCGTAAAACTGATACATTTCTTATTTTACTTTACTCAAAATCTAAAGTAGAAAAACAATTCATTTTTTTTATTATTATTCATTTTTTACTAAAAATATTATAATTTGAGAAAAACGAACTACATTATCTGAGAATATTACGATTTATAATTAGGTATTATGTTTGTAATTAACTTGTTAACATTTTCATCTCAAAATGTCAACTAGTATTTAATGCTTACTTAAAATATCTAACATTTTTTCTATCGATTATAAATTGTCGTTCCTATCTGGTTTCATAATAGTTGACACATTATATTTGTGGACATTTTTGTTTTAACTGTAGTTTTAAACTTAAACCCAAAGAGGCGAAATTGTCTTACACGCGTCGATTTAATGGAATTTAACTAATTAAATATTCAATTGTTTCGATTAATAACTAGCATGTATTATGCGTAAGTACATGTAATATGTTCAACGTCAAAGTGACATATTGCATTTACTCTTAGGAAATGTAACATTAATTATTATTGGTTAATTTTGATTTCAGGCTTGTGAATTACAGTTAGGAACTATATATATATATAATATACACTATGAACAAAGTTCCAAGTATAGTGTGAGTGCACTAGATTATTTTTTAAAACGAAATGGCTGCACTATATTTAAAAATATGTAATTTTTAACTCTGTGGTACATATATATCTATATTATCCTATTTATAGTTAGTTATTTATTTCTCTGCATTTTAACTATCAGCTGACACAATGATTAGGAACTAAAATTAATACCCAGTACCTACTTATATTAATTTTGTCAATACATTTCACGGTATTTTATTATAATAATACTTATTTTAGTGAGTATTTTTGAGCTAAAAAATAAAGAAAGTAGATAACTTTAATTATTTTTATATTTTAATAGTATAATATATCATAACAATACATTTTATGTACTTAACAAAAATTAATCTTGAGAATAAAATAGTTGTAATATCATTTGATAAAAACATTAAAATTATACTAGGTATATATGTATGAATAGATAATTCGACAACTATATATTAAGTGGGTAGTTAATTTATAAATTTTTCTAGAGATTGAAATACTTTATGGTATAAAATTACTGAGCGTTTTGTACATTTCTTAAGTATTATAATAATACTTACGTTTATATATTTAAATAATAAAAAACTTAAGATAGCGGGAAATTTAAAAACACCACTTTCGTGTATTTCGATTTCCCTGAGACTTATATATATTTTTAGTTGCAATACACGTCATTTAAGCGTGTTTTAATAATATAATTATTATAATAAAAGGATAACACGGCGCATTGTATAGGCATTTCAGATACACTAAGGTCGTGTCCTATTTCCAAATATTATTTGGTTATTTGATTGTTAAAAATTATAATCCATTTGAATACTCAGTAGGTGATATAAAATTTAAATTAAATTATCGTGTATCGAAATGTTATTAAATGGTAAATGATTAAGATATGCAATTCCACAACTTTAAATAATTGAAAATAAAATTTTAATCAATAGTATCCATTTTTAATGGCAAAATTAAAGTTTAAATTAAAATATTATAAACAGTATTTATTTCAAGCGTCAAATCCAAACAACTTCTCACCAATTTTTCTCTCACTTTTATTTTATATTTTATTTATAAACTATTGTATATTATGTTGACCATAATTACAATATAATATTTTATAATTAATAGTAATCTGTAAATTATTCCAAAACGTAAGAATATTATAAATGATGACGAGTACCGTTTTTTATAATAGTTTTTATTTAGCCTAGTAAATATAAATCTATCTATTTACGTAAAACGATTATCCAACTATTTATTAAATAGTGAAATATTTTTGGTGTTAAGCAACAGTATAATATTACGTTCTGTATTATTATTATTATCATTTTTTTTTTTTTTTTTGTGGTAAATAAGTAGGAGCGTACATAATTCATACGTATAACACTCATTTTTTATTTACTCTCAGCGTATACATAAATCTATATTGTTGACTGTAATTGTACACGATGCATACGCGTTATATTAATAAAATACCGCAAGTATGAATAATAAACATTAATCTACTAATACCATTGTTGTCGGTTGTGGATACTTGACGACAATTATTAATGGCAAGCAAAATATATTATGCAATATAATATGATATATAAATTTATAAAATATAAAGTGTTTAAAGTGCGATGTTTATTATTACCATATAGATACTCTATAATTAAATTAATTTAATAAGAAATCAACTTGAAATTTTGTTGTTGTTTTTTTTTGGGGGGGGGGGNGGGGAGGGGGAGGGTGATTCTTCAAAATGTATTATTATTATGTAAAATTTTATAATTATTAATAACAAACTTTGAACTTTATTAGGTTTTTATATTGCCGATGATCATTTAATAGTATAAAATGTATACTATTAAATATATCAGTAAATATAATATGAGTTATAATACATCATTAATACTACTATATTTTATTGTATTCATTTTAATGATCAGTCTGGTAATCAAAACATAAGATATTAACTTAAATGTTCATTATTGATCAAAAGAAACGAATTCGTTAAAACAAAAAAACCTTTTGTGTTAAATAAACTAATCATGTTTTTTTTAAAAAGCATTGTTTATATAATAATAATTTATAATGTCATATTATACAAACATAAAAATAAATAAAGGGTGTTATATCTAAATAATCACTCTGTATAGTTGTACTATCTGTATTTAGGTAAAAGTTAATAAGATTATATAAAACCATTATTTTTTATTTTTCTGATTGGATCCATAAAAACTCCCTTGTGCAGAATCTTGAACAAATTTCACTTGCTTTTAAAATTTTATAGTAAAAATGAAATGTAAGAAGGTCTTTTGAAATTATAAAAATAATTTGTTTTATAGTTTTTGGATTTTATACTACACATGGAACTCTCGTTGCCATGGTTTCCAATACCATTAATAATTATATAAAAATATTGTTTTACGATATTTGTTGTACTAGAATCCAACAGGTATTATATTGTTTTCAGTATTTAATAGTTAATACACGTTTCTATTGACATTAAATTGATTAAATCGTTGACTATTGTTTCGTGTATCTACTGTATTTCATATCATAGCTTCCCGTATTCATCACATATTGTTTGGATGTGTTTAGTATTTGTTAAAATGTCAATTTGAATATACTATTAAATTAATAGTCAAGAATCAAGATAACATTAATTATAGCTAATGGGTTATATTTCATTTTATAATCGTAAAATACTAGTATCGTATAGTAGGGATGTATACAACATATTATTAGGTATCATTCCACATAAATTATTTTAGATACATTTATTTTATTATTAGAACTATGAATAAATTTCAATTTTAAAACAAATAAATTGGTTTTAATCTTTACAATTTGCACGGAGAATATTTTTATGTAGAAGTTAAAACGTATCGATCTAATAATTTATCAAATTAATGGTTCATTACTAAAATTATATATAAAAAAAATGACCGTTTTATTGTGTAGTTAGTATAGTTAAGTAATTGCGATAATATCTAGATGAACCATAAAACAACACAATAGAAAAATGCGTATTTCAATCGCCAATACTACTATAAGAAACAATAAGGATACAATCCTAACCTTCCGATGATTAAGAAAAAAAACATCTTTCGCCAACTTTTAATATAGGACACACATCGTACCGGAACACAGACATAGAGAATATGTATAATAGTGTATACGTCGATTTAATATGTGTGTGTGTGTGTGTGTGTGTGTGTATATATATAATGACTATAATCAGTTTCCCGTCGGCATGAAAGGGTATAGTTGAGCAACGTCAAATATATGTCTGTGTTACAGTTTATAGTGCTTTCTTTTGTGTTCCACGCGGTTCTTTGGTGGAAAATTCACTCTTAAGCGAACAACATTGCATAAAAGTGAGAGAAGAAAGAAGGAAGCATTTCTCTATTATTATTGTCCAATGAATGTTCAAAAGCCCTTCAAGGTAATTATCTTTATTGCAAGCCATATTATGACGGTTAATAGAGGAACTGGTATAAATGGTACATTATAATATATTAAATATATATATATATAAGGTGTATGATATTTGGTTAATATTGAACAACCTTTGCAGTTGTCCAACATACAGTGTAGTTAACTATTTGCAGATTCATTATTTACAAATTTACAAGTATGGATGAAAGTTGATGATTATGATAATAATTAAAACTATAAAGTAATTGGAAATATAATATAATTTCACTTTTTTTTCTTTTTTTTTTACTTCAATAATTTTAGAAAATAATTCAATGATGTAGTCAAAAAAAAAAATAACAATAGAATAATACCTACTTAAATTTCAAATTGTAATTTGAGATATTGTAATATATATAAAAAAAAAATAACATATGTTCAAGGCAAATTATTATTTAAAAGTTGTACAATACATTTTTATGGACTAGCAAAGTAGCAACCTCCTTTAACCAAATTCTGTTACATACATAAAATCAGAATGATCTCTATCCATAAGACATAATATGCATGCCAATATTATAATGGTTAGAATTATTTAACTGTATCTTTCCTAGAGAATGAATAAAGCTACAGCCTATTTTACTTCCTATTTTCAACTTATATGCTATTATAATTACTAACTACAAAAACATCACAATAGGCTATACTCTTATTGAAAGATGACTGCAGAACATTATGTTTTCAATGGACTTTTGAACCAACAGCAGTAAAAGTTATTTTTGATTAATTAAATTTATAAACGTATGTAATAACAATTTATGCTATCCTAGTCCTATATCTATTTTAAACGAATTTTTTCTTAGATACTTATTATCTGTTATTTCACAAAATATTTTACGTTATTTAGAATTTAAAATACTAATAATATCCCTCTAAGTAATAACAAAAAGTCCCGTTTCCTATCAATGACGATTGACGGTTTTATAGTTGCTACAGTCATGTGTCTATATTCTTCGAAAGTGTGACGTAACAATTTTTTAAAGTATAAATAAATACTATTAAAATGTACAATGTCACTTACCATTATATTTGCTAACTGAATATTAATAATACGTGCATAATACTCGGCTGCACAGCGTATCTGACTATTGCAGTGTCTTTATTTATTTCAGCTGTTATTATTATTAAAAATAATTTCATAAGATATATAACATATTATATGCAATAATTACATATTATATTATATACAATTCTGAGTAAACAACTAGCACAATATAAATAAGAGGCAACGCAATCCATGGTTTTAGTGATTTTAAGTAACATAAACCGACTTAATTTAAATGTAATTGTTATTCAAAAATCTTATCTACATTACACACAATTCAATATTTTTTATTTCAAATGTTAACTACAGAGATTTTCATAGACATTTTAATTTATAATTAAAAACAAAATTATTTATTTATTTATTTATTTATTCATATAACCCGGTTGTAAATTAAAATATTAGAAAATATTTCATGTTATATTATTATAGGTATTATAGTATAAAATATTTAAATAAGTTATATTTTATTAATATCACTATTATTGATGAAAGGTTTTAGTAAGTAGTTGAGCTCTGATTATTTTGAATTAAATCGTTAAACATTCTCTATATTAGTTTTGTTACTATTTGAAATATGTGATGCTCTTGATATGTGACATTTAACAAGTTAATGCATCTCGAGATCACATGTTTTCAAGTTCTAAAAAAGTTTATTTTTTGTATACGTAGTTTTCTAATATACTATTTATTTTACACATTTTATTTAAGTGTTCAAAATATATTTCAAATTAAAACTTTTATTTCATAGTTTAGCGTAACAACATTAAGCATTAACTGAAACAAGGCATATGATTTATAAGCTATAAACCATAAAATATAAAAATAGTTTTAAAATTAATACTAAATGCTTTATAAATAAGTATATTAGCTGTTAGTTACTTTATTATGATTTATTATTCAGAAATTGTTATGATTAAATAATAAACAGTTAATATTAATTTTTTTTCAATATAAAAAAAAATATAGTTTTAAGCAAATAAATAAAAAGAAAGATAATTTTAGAATACCAATTTCATATATTTTGATGTATTAAGTAATAGTGTAATTAAAAAAAAATAATAATAATCATTATCAGTTTTCATTATTATGTGGTAAATACAGAAAAATTGTATGTTTATATATTGTATTTAAAAATTAATTAAATAACAGAATGAAATTTGCAGATCAATAATCATCAAATAGATACAATTTCTGTTTTTCTTTTATTGTATCACTCGCATTCCATAGAAAGAACAAATACACGATTGATACTTGAATATATAATATGTTTTGAACATATATGATTACAATAATATGCAAACTATATTCAAAGATATTCTATACCCTAAAACGATACAGCACATAACATTATTTTGTGTATGCCAAATTTTATTTTTATTTTTTTTTTTACTAGAATTTCCATTAAACAACGATATAAAGTTTCAAATATTATGTAAACAACAATGTTGAATATTTCATGATTTAAAATGCATTATTATTTTTTTAATTAGTTTCATTAAATAAAATGTTTTAAAAAATATGGTAGTTTTCTAACAGACGTCGGAGTTACAAATATAATACAATAAATACACATATAATACAATTTACGATTTATTTTAAATTATAGTACTAAGCGTTTTAAGTAAGTAATCAAAAATATTATACGAGTATACTTTTTAATTTTTATCAAATAGAGGCATCAAAAACTAAACAGTTTAATCTGTAACGTCATCTGTACAAATACTTAAAAATTGAGTTCTTGTAATTTTAATTTTAATTTAGACATAAAATTGAATTAACAATTATGTTTTAATTAGGTCATTTACATACTTTTACTATAAATGATAAATCTAATTTTAATCAATTTTGATGTATTCGCGTAACTACGTAAATTTATATTATCTCAAGTAACAAATTATCTATTGATATTTTAGATTTTAAGGTTAAAACGGTTATAGATTAATTTATTTGTTTCCGGCCAAAAAAAGTTATTCCCACAGGATTATTGAGAAATGTTGGTGGGTTAAACTGATTTATTTTATTCTCTCTTTCTTATACTTTCTCATTTTATTTATAAGGCAGTATATAAATATATAGAATTTCAAAAATTGATATTTTTGAAATCCTTTTATCAGTTTTATCGATTTTACTTAGGCCGTATATTTTTTTCTCCTAAGACTTTTTAATTTAGTTACGTTGTTTTCAGAAACCTGATACTTGGTACATTTACTTATCAACTATGACAATATACAATCTATTAAATCCTTCAGTCCTTTGAAGGAGTACATCCTATTACCAAAACTGCTTCCCAAGAAAGATGAAAATTGAAACACTAACTCATATGTGGTAAAAATATAGTATAACAGTAAACTCCTCTATGGCTAAAACTACATAATGAAACAGCACAGCATTTGAGTATCGATAAAACAACGGTCATAATTATTTATTTAAGACGTAATAGTTATAAAATGTACCTATAATTATTGATTATAATTTATAATATATCTACGCAGCCATTATGAATATATAATTTTTTTACTCTTTTTTTTTTTTTTTTTTTTGTAGAAAACAAATTAAAGTAGAAACCTATTAATTATTGCTAATATAGATATGCATAATGCTTATTGAAATTCTAAAATTGAAATTAAAACAATATTTTATTTTATAAAGTGTATAATTTCAATTACTATTATTATTTAAGTTATAAAAATGAATTGATCGTTGTAATTTTTATGTAAACTGTATGATAGCTGGAAATCTATTTTAGAATCAAAAACGATACTAGATATATACTGAAACTAAACTTGTTTTTCAGTTAGGAAATCTTTGGATTACATGTTCAACAATGAATATTTTCTATTTTTTTTTAAATAGTTTTTATAGCTTAACAATATTCATATTATTATATAAATACTTTAAGTATCTGTTAAATGACTGGAAAATTAAATTTTCAGTATTACGCGTACTCCAAACATCAAATTATTTATAATGTAACTTATCACTTCCGTGTGCTTTTAAGAATTGAACAATAAATAAACATTATTACATTTATAATAAAGAAAAAATTTAACTATACGTTTAAGTGTAAATCTATACAAGAATACAAGTCAAATGTGAACCAATAAATAATTTTAAAAAGACACTTCATTGTGAAGTGTGTATTATTCAAAGAACCTAAGATCAATATATGCATACTTAATTTATATAACACTTAACAATATTATACTTTATATGGATCAATAATAACTTATGTTACATTTTTTTAACAAACTTAGTTACTCAGAATAAATGGATTTTATGGACTTTTTTTATATTATATACGGTTTTAGCCTTAAAAAACAATAAGCAGACAGAATTACTTGTCTAACAAAATAGTATTGAGTTAAAGCAATAAAAAATAATTCAGCATACATGATAAACGAAAATAATTTAATAGCTACGTGTTTTAAGTAAACCTTATATAATTTCGATCGTCAGCAATCAGTTAAGTTATAACCTTTTATGCATTTGCATGTCAGTAGCTTCACGTGTTTGGCACTTGCTCGATATCGTCACACGTCGCTAAATCGAAAATATCATCCAATTTGCAGTAAAACACCAAACGTTATGTAGGTCACAAGGTAAACAAGAATTCGTATTCTCTTTTCATACTTCTCATAGCAAGTACATAAGGTAACATTATATTAGTGAAATCGAATTTTTTATGTAAATAGACACGAATTACTAAAATCATTTTTATTTAAAAAGTTAATTTCATAAAAAGAAATCAATTTCAGTACACTTTCAAATGTAACTTTAAAATTTAGTATGTGACCATAAAAATTAGACAACCTACAACTTATTATATAGTACTGCTACCAATTATTATTATATAGTCAAATGGTGTAATCTCATCGTTTTTAATAAATAGATTCAAATAAGTTTAAATAATATTTTGAAATATTATTGTTTATATTATAATATAAGTTTAACAATAATAATATGTATAATTACAAAAGTTTCAAATCTTTACAATTAATGTTATTTAAATTACAGAATCGTTTATAATAAAATCGTTAAAAGGATAAATTTCGTTTGAATATCGTTTATCATAAAGATTAGAACTTCACATGACTCTAAAAATGTGGCTAAGTTATTTTCAATATTTTTAAAATTCTATTAAAACAATTTACACAAATTTAACAAAAACATTATAGTTCATATTTAAAATTGAACTATTAAGATTAACAATTGAAACATTATTAGTTTTTACTGCTCAAAATGGTATGATGAATTGCATAATGAGTACCAACTAACACAAAAAAATATACACATAATTGTGAAAATAATAAATTTATTTAAAAAAAAATATTTATTTAACAAACTGTGATTTTACTAATTTTAGGCTCGAAAATGTTTAATATTTCATATAAAAATATACCTAAACTATAGTCATTTTTCATTAAGCATAACTATTAAAAAAGCGCAATATGAACATTTAATTATTCATACTATTATGAATAATTTGAGTTAAAATAACAAATTCAAACTATGTTTACTAAGTTATATTTATTTCCCAAAATGTTTCTCGAATTATAATTATGACTTTAACAGTTGTAATGTAAATAATAATTGAATAGTAAACTCATTTAATACTTACTCAGCTTCTTCGACTGAATCTGTTTTGGCTAGGAAGACACAATTGAGCAATATAGTGGTCATAACCACATAGTCGAATATTTGATTAGTAGAAATGTATATGCACAGTTGCCGAAATGAGTTCCAAGGGGAAAACATAAAGAAAGACTGGGTGGCTGTAAAACGGTGTATATAATTCTTCCGAAATCTTTTGGATACCACACAAAACGTCTAGAAACAAAAATGATAATAATAATGAAATAATAATTCATTTACAATACACATATAATTATTACAGCAAGAACAACATACAATTTATATTTTATATTGGTATTTTTGTATTTATTACGGTAGATAATTCCGCTCAATGGTGGGGTAAACTTCGCGTGAATATTAAGAGGGGGAGATTTAATGTTTATACCAAAAAACACTCTAACCAAATAATAAATAACACAAACTACAAAATACAAAATACTAAATGGAGATTTACTCATTTGTTATTGTTACCAAATACCAAACATTACATTGGTACAAACTGAATATTAATCATATCATATGTTATCAAACAATGAATATTATATTTTGTACAATGTTAAGCCACTATTTTAAATTCCACGCTCAAAATAATTATCACACTGATTTTATCGTAATAATTAATGTATTTCAGTTATATAAATTTAACTTAGAATCATAATAGGCTAGTTGAAAAGCTATTACAACATAGTTTTATCTTGTATTCACTATAGTCATGAATATATTAATATTTTTATTTATAATTTTATATTTTAATATTTGATATTCCAGATAATGATGTTCCAGGAACATTATGAAAATACTTTAAAAATTGTATTGTTAATAAAACATTCTTATACATTTTATGGAATGTACTGAATTCAAAATAATTTCAATTTTATAGAATTTGAATTTGAGATAGTTATATATCTTAAAATACCATTATATTGAATGATTTGCAAGTACATTTAGTATAATCAATAACGTATATTATCCTGTAACTGTTCACATTCAAGATTATCTTATAGGTTTTGGATAGCTTCATAAACATATAGATAGGTAGTTACAAGGACTCGGCTTTTAAAGCATAATAAATATCAAAAAACATCCAATTGTTTTAAAAAGCAAAAAAAAAATGGCCAAAAACTAACATGAACTAGTTATAAAACTGATTAAAAAAAAATTAACTTGGTACCAACCATTTATTTTCCTTGATTTACAGTTAATAGTGAAACTAACTCTAATGCCTGACCGAATTTATACATAGAAAACGAACGCTCTACATCCAATGAAGTAATCGGTCCATATTTCATACAAGAGGTTTCAAATTACAACACTAAATCTTTAGTTTTGGAATGGTCAATATCGATGTTATAGCAGTACTGACTGTATATTATGCTACAACTGGCTATACGTAGATCGATTTACCCGTCGGTCGGCTGTCTGTAGTCCAATGATCCATACTTTAATATTAGATTTCTGACTCGTATATAAAAAAGTATATGATTTAAAATCCGAGCCCCAGTAATTACCTACATTATGTTAAATAATCTAAGATGAATTCGGTTAGATTAGGTCAAATAAGCAATCGGATGTATAGAAGAGCAGTGATTTAGTTATACTATACAGTTATATACTGTTTATGTAAAACACCACTGTATATACTCTAGATGCATATGAGTCAATTCAAGCATAATGACTCTGGAGAATCAAGGTTTCCTGGTCGATTTTTGTAATTTAAAACAGATTATTTTTATAATCCTGCACATGAGATAAGAATGAGTAATTTAACAGAAAAAACATGATAATATAAAACTAAAATAAATCTATACCAATAAAAAAAAAATAATACTTGAAAAAAGATGAAGAATTCCTTAAATTTGAGTGTGACCTATGTAAATAAGGCACTGCAAATATTTATGTCATCTTTAGGCCATTTGTTGTCACTATAATTAGTTATATCCAAGTACCATTAGCACAAGAAGGGTCGGTATTAAAGGAGCATTCTTTAATCCATGTTTTAACCCTAATTTGTCCTAATTCGTCATACGCGCTAGTTGAGTTTACGATTATCCTATGACATTTCATCATTATTTATCATATATAACTGCAGTAACAGACATACATATCAAAAATACATTAATGGGATAAGAAAAATAATTTCAACTATAACCTTGTTAGATTCATCTAACGATCTAAGACTTTTTACATTAATTACGTTTATAAATATTGTAATAATTTATAAACATTTTAATACTAAAAAAACCTTAAACATCTTAGTTCAAGATTATCGTAAATCTAAACATCCCAAACCATATAATATATATATACTTGATAAATGTAAAAGCTTCTAAAAAACTAATTATTTTTTAAATTTACAAAATTATCATGAAGTCTTATATGTAGATAATTGTTACTTTATACAAAACCAATAAAGAAAATTCAATGTTATAGTTTTATTTTATTTTAAAAGGGAAAATAATTAAAATTGATTAATTCACAAACTATAAGTCGTCATAAATTACGGTAAAATTTAGTTGGTACCTATCAAAAGCGCCTTAAATACTTAACCGCCTGTGGGTATAATAATATAATTTACGTTCTTCTAACTTTTAATATAGCCCACCCGATGTTTTAATATACATTTTGTATTACATAAGTATTAAATGTTCAAACTTTAATGCAACTAATTAAGAATATAAAAAAATTTAAATGAAAAACGGGAGTGTATTGGGTCACTGTAGAGGATGTCATAGCAATTTATAACAATGATAAATGATAACATACAAAAATATATTTCAAATATAACTAAGTTCATTTTACTAAAATTGATAAATATTTTATTAAAATGGGTGATTGATTTAAGTTATTCTTTGATTTTTATCATTTTTTGAAAATTACTGGTAAATAAGTTAAATTATTGAACTACTAACGAACTGAGTATTTACTTGTAGAGGTAGTATGTTCGATGAAAAAAAAAAGAATACGCAAAAAATAAATTATTGTAGCACCAAAACCTAGGTACTTCACTTCAAGCAAAATCTAAAATAAATAAATATGTTTAAAAAGTTAATTATTGCACTTATATGTACAGATGTTCTAAAACAATAAAGAAAAAATACAAAATACAAAAATGTATTACTTCGCCAATTACTTTACTCGACTATTGATTACACATTGCTCGAACGATTGAAGAATCGATGGTCGACCGAATTTTTCTAAAGTTTTAAGCTATAAATATAAATAACTATAATAATAACACGGCAGTACAACAACAGCACATGTGCGCTCTCAAGTGTAAAATAATATGATTTAATTGTTTTTATATCACTAAATTCTTATATTAGTATGCATTTAATTCTCGTCTTAAAGACAATTATACATATCGTGGGATTAATATCTACAATATTACTATTGTATAAGTAAGCATGTTCCGGAAATTAATTATAATAATACTTTTGTTACTTTGTTAGTACTGCATTTTAAGTTTTATTGTTACTTAATCAAATCGTATTATTTAACCTGAATTGTTTTTATAGATTTTATTTCTACAAGTAGGTACATTAATTACCCTAAAATAATTTGATACAATGTCTTTAATTGTATGGATACCTGTTAAGCTGAAAATTCACATACAAAGCTTAGAATTTAATATTTATAATAGGTCAAGAATATATTAAAAACTTTATTTTTTTAGACTTGTATCATTGTCAAGTTAAGTTGTCTTTTATAATAACTTATTTAACCACCATATTATCTAACATTCTTTAATATCAGTCAAAAAACTGCATACATGTAACAAACAGTAACACTGAAACAATTAATGTCACAACAGACGTAATATCATAATAAACATTTCTTTTTTTTTTTTTATTTACATGTAACTACCTAAATATACGAATTAGATTGTAATTAGATCCCAGTTACAATTACTTATTTATCTGTTAAAATAATAATAATTGTAATTTAAAAAAAGATTTTAAGAAGTGCTCATTTTTAGATAAATATATAATTTTTGTTTAAATGCTTATAAGTATAAAAATATCAAATTGATTTTAAAATATTTTAAAAGACATCTACAAGATAAATATAAAAATATCATAGAGTTACTATTTCAATTACACAAATTGGCTCTAATAAAAACAAATATAATGTCGTGAATACATTTTACTGCATCATTAACATTTTATTATTTTATAGTTGATGGATAATTAAAATGATAGACTTATAATATAATAATATATGTTTTTTTTTCAAAATTTTTTAAATTAATCATTATAATATCCATTATTTATCATACAAATCTTGCTATAAAAAAATAATAATATTGTTTACTAATAGAAAATAACTTCCAATTTACATATTAAATATATAAGACAATTAGGTACATATGCAGTATGCACTTATAAAATATTGTATAAATTTTTCAGTACTAATATAATTATATACGAGTCACGATTTTCGAGTCCATAAAATCACCTTTTTATTTTATTTAACAATAATATTATGGTAAAATATACGTAATGCTTAGTAAATTATCATATTATGATAATTTTTTTAAAGGTTTATTTAATTGTTTTTTTTTTTTAATTAATCAAAAATATATATACAAACAATAAAAGTTATACAAATCGTAAAAAAAACATAAAACCAATAGATACTTGATAAAATAAAATAGTTTTGATAAAAATGATTAAATAATGATATAATATGTATAACATACCTACAATACAATCAATCTATCATTATATGTGTTAAGTACCTACCTTGTTTTTTTTTTGCATACTAAAAATTATAACATTAAAACAATGAAAATTACGATATTATACAATAACAAAATACTTGCTGTAGATTATTTACGCACAACCAATATGGTGGTTATCAGAGGTTAAAAAATAAACATGACTTTTGACTATATAATACACTTGGATCGGAAAAAATAGATGTTTCCTCATTTGACATAGAAACTAATCCAAACAATAATAGTAAATATAATTATTACCTAATGATCCATAGAAGAAGATGACCCTTATAAGTCGAGTTAGTATTGTTATTAATATTTCATTGAAATCATTTCAAAAGGGAGGTTTTGAATGTTAATTGCCAAAACTTTTGACCTACCCCCTTGAATCGTAAATTCTACAAACAACTTTCCCATTGCACCGTTCTATTGTGCTTCCGCTGGACTCTAGACGGCCGTGTCATGCACAAGTACAATAGCCAAATAATATTCTGCACCTTTGGGTTAACGACTTGTGAAATTCTACAAATCATAAGCCCTTCTCAATTGGATGGATGGATAAATAGAATTCCGTACTAGATGCCAAAGTGCTTAACTAGTTGGGAAATTTTAATGAGAATACTGATATAATTATAACAATATTATCTACACTTAATATCATTTAAAATTATTTTTTATACAACAAAGAAGGATATTTATATAAAAAAAAAATAAGATATCCTAATCCTATAAATTTTAAAAACGTGGTAAAATCATTAAAATATACTTTATTTTACTATTGTTTTAACAAACAATAATATTATTCACATTTTAATTTATCTTGACTTATAAAAAGAATATTTAACTTCTAATTTTTATCTAATACCTATAAATTATAATATTTATCTATTACATTTTTAGTAAAACTGTGCATTTATAAATTCTTTATTATCATCTAAATATAATTATTTTGATATTTTAAAAATGTATATATTTTTTATTAAATAAAAATGAACATTTATTGTGAAACACATAAAGATGCCAGTAGATTATTAACCTTAATAAGACAAGTCATTTATTGAATAGTGTCATCGGCTTATAAGTGTGATAAAGCGAGTATACCTTAATTTGTTCCACTAATGGAAAAGTATTAGTTTTCAAGAGACAACGATGGATAAGAAATCATCCCTAAGGGTAAAGGATATATCAAATAAGGTGCAATATTTCATTGTACATCATGACTCATGAGTAAATTTCAGTTAAAAACGAAGATAAATACAATAAACTAAATATTAATTTGATAAGTAAATTATGACTGAAATAATAAGATTCACAAGAGTAAAAATATTACTATGCATTTTAAATACAATAGGTATTATAGTTACTAAAAAGATACCTATAATTATAACAAACGTAAAATCATTAAAAAAAAAAAACACTACCCACGCATTATATCGTCTTTATAAATGTTAACATAAAACTATAAATATTGTAGTAATTAATTATTAACTCGTGTATGATACCAAAATCAATATTCAAAATACAATTACTTAAAATATATTGCCCTAATATTTTTTTCATTGTATTCCATTTTGTATCATTTTGAATTTATTATGATATGTTGAAAAGATTTGTTATTATTATTATAGATTCTATTCCTTCTATTTAATTTATAGGTGTAATACTAAATATAAACATATAATTTTTTTAAAAGAAAAACCTATAAATAATCAAACAAAATGTTGAAATACTTATTATACCGACAAAGTTTTTTAAAGATAACTTTTAAGTATCTCAACTTAAATATTCAAACTAAATAAATAAAATAGTTAACAACAAATTTGTTGAAAAAATATATAATAAATAATATTATGTGTCGTTTAGTTAACTTAAAATATCTAGAGTAAGTGTTTAATATAAAAGATAGTTACACAGAAAACTACACAACATGGCAAAAGAACAGTGCAAATGCAAATAGTATAATTCGCTTTATCTGATATTTTTCCAAGATTAATCCATGTAAATTAGATAGAAATACATTAATCAATAATTTTTATTTTTCAACAAAAAAATAAAAAATAATATACTATATAATATTAAACGAATTAATGAATAAGGTAAAAGTTATAATCTCGAAATGTACATAATATCTTGTACAATATGCGTCTGAACCAGAAATCAACAGTTTTCCGAATTTAAATTTGTATACATTTCATAAACAACTCGAATAGCTCAGAAAGCATTAACATGCGATTATTCATTATGTTAATAAACTAAACGGAGTTGCGGGAGAATGTTATGTGTAGTTGACCTACACAAAAAAAAAAAACTAAGTTTTCCTTCGTCCCCTTAATGGCGGCACATTTTCGTGTTCAGTTATCACAAATGATATCTGAAATGACATGGGGTCGACTTTTTTTCACCTCGTATATTATATATATATGTGTATATATATATAAATATATACACTTATATAAAATTAAAAACAAAATGTTAAAATTAATATAACCCTAAGCGCGTTTTATAGACTTATAGTAAAACCACAAGTTGTCGTTGGTTTATTTTGGTATGATTAAAATTAGAAACAAAAACTACACAAGTTTTTTCTATGTTTAATAAATAATGAAAAGTCCGACGTGAGAATAAGATGTATTGGACTTTAAAATCACTCAATTAACTTCGCTCTCGATGGTGTAAGATATTGAAGTTGTATTTTTTTTTTCATATTGATTTTATGTTCTGTACTAAATATTCGGAATATTAGATGAAATAAAATAAAACAGAAAATAAAAAGGAATATCAGTACGCCAAAGTGTACAGGCAAAAAAAACTGTGGTAAAATAACCGCAAAATATACAGTTTAAATAAACCCAACACTTTTTATGATTATTTATTAATAGTTACATAGCACAACGGTTAGGGACAACATTTTTCCCTGACAGTTATTGTTTTAGGATAACGCATAACTACAATCCTATAAATCCTATATAATAGAAAATAAATTAATTGTCAGCGATAAAATTAAAAAACATAGTTTATCAAAGGATATTAATAAAATCAATGACCATTGATTAGCCAATAAAACCTTTGCTGTGTACAGCTACAGGCTACATTTCTATATCAATAACTCGGGTGTTCTAAATGTCGTATGAATTAAAATACTTTTTTTGTATTATTATTTTCAAAAAAGAAAAAAATAACAATAAGATTATGAAGTATAATAACTATTAACAATTTTATAAAAGATACTCGTATTACACCAAATTCAAAGTTATAGAATATTATATTACTGCCTAAATTCGCACATATATGAATATGATAAGTACAATTATTGAATTATCTATTTTAACCGTTGTAATAATAAATAAAAATAATCGAATACAATTTGATGGTTTTTATTATAAGATCACCTATTAAGTATTGCCAAAGATGAGTACATCAATACATTGATTGATGAATCATATTTAAAAATGTAGTAAGCAGCGATTAACACTGTACATTTACTTTTACTCAAGACTATTAAAATTGATAAAGTATATATTTTTGCTCAAATATAAAAATTGTAAGCAATTAATATATCCCTTTAATATTATTTAAAAAATATAAAAACACTAAAAGATAAAGTATAAACAATTATATACTTATATAAATCGAGAAAACTATAAAAAAAAAAATTTTACATATACAAATTAATCTTTACAATCACAGTAAAAGCATTATTGCTATGACAAAACTATTAATGTTTAGTTAAAATTTTATTACATACATCATACATTAAAATAAGACTCTGAAAGTCTAAAATAATATTAGATAAAATTAAATGATTTCTTAAATGTTTTTCTATCATTTTTAGTTTACCTGTATATTTAACCCAGATACATATTATACAATCCTAATAAATATATTGTAAAATCTAAAAAATATTTCAATATAAGTGTATGAAAGAAAAGTCCTATATTTTTTTACGCTTATTAATAAATCTTTATTTTTCTTTTACTCGTATTTATATACATTTATTTCGTATAATTTTATTTGAAGTAAAAAATAAATGATAATTTCAATTGTTGAGATAAACAAAAATATGTACCATAATATTGTCTACTACAATTATTTATAACAACTATTACATTTTTAATTTAAAAGAATAATATAAATGAAAAAAAAATAACATGCACAAAACATGAAATTAAATCAGTAATACAATTTAGACATTAACAACTTATATTGAACCATATTATATTACATTTCAATCCTTAACTATTAAAATTTAAAAATCGTTAGTTTTTGTTGAAATAGCCAATGGTGATTGGTGTTTATATTTAAAACTCAGACATGTCTACAAATTTGAGCAAATTTCGATACATAAGTTTTTTGTAAAAAAAAATTATAAGAAACAAATAAAAAGACAAATTTGGCAATTATAGATATCATTATTGTGATGTACAAAAGTAGGGAAGTGTACCGTATTATTGAATTGATATTTATTCAATTATTATTGAGTTGATTACAGTAACGAATATGTTAAGTTTTAAATGATAAATCATTGGATATAAAAAAAAATTCTGAACTGAGTATAACTTTTTTTTATCAATGTTTAAAAAAAAACTAAAAAATCAAATATTTTAAATATCTAAAAATAGCTCGATATGGGTTTAAATCTTATTTTTAAAATCTTACTAAGTAGGTATAGAAAATTGTAATATACTATATTTGGCAAAATTAATGTTATTTGGGTGTTCTTTTTAAACTACAACAAAATTTTTAATTATATATATCAAAACCTGGTTGTGTGAAAAAATTATCGTTTTTCTCAGTTTTGTTTTTTTTTTCAGTTTTAAGAAAAATACTAGTAATTTTTCACTTATGACTAACTTTAAATTCTCATATCAAAAAATAAATTTAACTCAATGATTGAATTATTTTTATTGCTCTGAAAGTTGGTGATGGACACAAAAACAAACACACACATACCCAATAATTACCCATACAACCTAACTTTCAACTTAATAATTCATCTCACAATGTTACTCAATATATAATTAAAATTAAACTAATGATGTTACTTAAAGTTGAAATATTTAGTATATGATAGTCATTAGTGGAATGGTTAACAATTTATAATGGGCTATTTTAAAATGAATTTGTTTAAAAAAATACATAGTATTGTGCATTGTCTTATACATAAAATATAATATTGTATTAATAAATATATATAGGTACTTATAGCAATTATTATGTTTATGATTGATCTAGAAAGACTTTGAAACAAACATTATAATTTTGTTATTTTTTATTAATACTATTAATTATTATTTATTACGAAAATTAAGCAAAACAATAAAAACAATTTTTAAAACAAAATATAAACATTTTTTTCACACCTTATTTAAAATTATAAAAAGAGGGATGTTTATTTATTATTTTTTTTTTTTATCATAGTTGTTTTGTGTTTTCCTTTGAGTTTAAGTAAAATAAATAATATACCAATGTACACAAATATATAAAATATGAAATAATCAAAAAGAATTAAATTTTAAACGAAATGTCAGATAGGTAATCTACAAATCAAAAATAAAATGTTTATAGAAAACCCTAGACTACTTCGTAATTGAATTAAAGCACTTATTTAGTAAAAATATTAAAAGTTTATTTTTTAAATTCGAAATCAATAAATTATTGAGTATAGAATTAACTCTGAATAAATTTTATGTCTAAAAGATCGTGAAACAGTTTGTTTGTAATTTTTGTTAAATAAAATATTATAAACACTTTGATCAAAACTTATCCAACAATCTATGCATCAAATAGTACTTAATAAAACAATTGATGATGCATTAGTAAAATAACATATTAAATCAAAATTTTAAACCAATTATTGTGCATTCAAAGTTAATTACTTAACGATAAACCATTAATAATTTGTTATACACTACAAATTGTTTAACATGTTAATAAAGTATACTAATAAAATAATTTGAAGCATTTACAAACAATAATAAAAATTAAAAAATGTAATTTTCTATTTTGGTTATTTCCCTACAGACAACACAATTGATACAGTTTAAAATACTTTTTCAATCATGACACATAAGCCGAAAATAATTTATGAATTAGAATCCTGAAAATAGTCGACAGCTAGTGAACATATATCAGGATTAAGTGAAATTCAAAGAAGCGTAACGTTTCTTAAACACTATAACGTGACATTTTATACGTTTAATGTAAAACTAAGTGATTCTGCCTACATGACCTAAATTTCGAAGACGCTTTGTGTGTGTAAAAAGTCGTTAACTAAATCAACGTGAAGATAAAATTCCATACTATCAGTAAAACGGATTTAAATATATTGGTCAACAATAATAGTGTACAAAATATTTCTTTTAAAAGTGTAAAAAAATAAAGCTCTAGCATATTCAAGAAACAATAGTTATTAATATAACAGAGGAAGACAGAATATGTTAGATTGAAAATAAAATCATTAAGGCTTAAAATTTCTGTTTTATTTCAAAACGACTTGACAAGAAAAGCCAAGCCCTTTTACTTGGAAAAAACTAACAGAAACTCAACGATTATATCAAATTATACACGGAGATTTATAAAATTAAAGAATTACTAATTTTTAGATAAATATATAACCCATTAGTCGGTTTATATCACCTTATCAACAGTGAACAATATTGATTTAAACAATTTGGAGACTTAGAAAAATTAAAAAAAGGTAAATAATTTCCTACATTTGTTGAGTTATCTGAATTACACCACGTGAATGGTCATGGGTTAAATATTAAAGTAATAATGAACATACATTTTTAAAACACTAATGGGTTTGTCTGGTAAATAATCCTTTCTTTAAGATTTCATAGTGGCCATGTCCTAACAATGAATGACCGCAAATCATATAAACTTAATTGTAAGTCTACCCAATTAAAAAAATGACAAATTTTATATTTCTTAAGGTCAAATAATTAAGAATTTTTGCATTAATATTATTGTATATCTAATGTTATTAAATCGATGTAAATATAACATAAATAGACACATCTAGAAGGGGAGGGACTAAAAGCTCGATTGACGCGAGTAATACTTTATGGGATGACCACATGTTAAGTATGTACATACTTGTGTTAAAACTGATATTAAAATAAAATATTATTCTAATTTAACCCTTACTATGACCGTAGTTTATTTTATACAGTCATTACTTATCCAGATCAGTATGAAAAACTATTTATCTATACCTTCAAGAAAAGAGTGAATAATATAAGTGACATTATATTCTATATCATCTAACCTTGATGCATAGCTCTCAGCTCCTAATCCTCGGGAAACAGGTGATGTGTTTCGTCGTGAAGTGGAAGTGGTGAGCTTCACACACATACGATATCATGCAAACAAGTGTATACAAATGTACTAAAACACGTTACGCAGGAATTTCGATGCATTGCACACCACCTTATTGACATAAATTCGCCGACGAGGGGCCGAAAACGGGTTGATCAAGAATTGGACAGTATGACGGACGTAGAGAAAGAGGCCAATAATGATAAATGACAGTAAATTTCCTTTACCCTTTCACCAATTCTACTCCTCTAAAAAAAATCGCTAATACCGGGTGATCCATTTAACGTAAGACCACATAGTCTCAAAAATAGTTAACATTTTTAAAAATATTTTTTTTATATAATTTTAAGTGGTTAAAACCCTATTTTTAAGTTATATTTTTTTATAGTGTTTCATTATTATCATAATCTAATTATTTAAATCTATTTTCAATTCCAAAAAATATTATTTTTTTTTGTAGTTGAAAGTTTAGATTGGAATGAAGTGGTACAGGAGTAGGTATAACGGAAAATGTTGATTCGCTATTCCACTCAAAAAAAAATATTTAAATACATAGATATAACCACCAAACTATCTACTGAACTGAAGTTTGATTTTTATAGATCAAAATACTCTGAAAATTATTCTGTTAAAAAATGTGTGATGTCATTAAAAAAAAAAAAACAATAAAATTATAACAATAAAAAATATAATTTTTATCCAAAAATGTTGTTTTGTAACGAGTTTAAATTATGTTGGAGAAATATCTTCAAAACGTCCCTAGAGTGTTCTGAAAAAATTAGTGTCGTGTGTTAAATGGATCACACCGTGTATCATATAGAATTATAGATTGTACTTGCCGAATTTATTTCACGTAAAATTGGAGGGTGTTTTATCACAGTCACAGGCACCACAGTTCATGATATTATTATTATTCAAACGCAGGTAACTGAAAACTATAATATTTTCCGAATATAAAACTGAGATATTTTAATTTTAAATCAAAAAAATTTTAATGTATAAATACTATATAAACTTATAAAAATCAAATTACATCTTTTATTCAAGCAAATTACTGAATATTCATAATCTGGATACGTATCTAATAAAATATCTCAAATTTAATAAGTTATTAATTGAATAATTCTTGTTTTTTAGAAGGATGACACGTTTTCTTATAAAGAAAAATTTAAAAATATTTTCTAATTTTAATATTATATATTATAGAAACTATATTTTTGTTTTTAATTTAAAAGTACGATTCCCAACAGTTATGAAGAAAATTATGGTTTGTCCTGTAAACACCATAAGATACATAATATTACTTTTTAAATCACTAATTGGCTCAAAAAAGCATAATATAAAGACCTCATACGATACATTTCAGTTGAAAATAAATTTCCAATTAATTATCAATAATAAAAATAAGAACAAAACAAAAAATAATAGATTATCACATATGTAGTTTAATATTTTTTGTGTATAATATAATATAATAGATTATGTATTTGAAAAACAAAAGGCGATAATTTTAATAAACATCGTCGTTACTACAAAAATGAATGATCGCATTGCATTTGTCATATTAATATTAAGCTAAATGGCTATTTTTATGGGGTAAAGGGATATGTAATTTCTGGATCGTTTAGTGATAGTAATAGTGAATTCATTCAAAGAACTCCCAGACCGCATTTTTTAAAAAATAATTGCCGGAAAGTTGTTATATAAATTGTTTAAAACATACGTTATCCTTTTTATGGTAAAGTATATTATTTTAAAAACATAAAAAAGTAGTTTCGATATAAATAATGGCAAAAATAAATTTGTACAATTAAATAAACCGAGAAAGAATAACATAATGTTATATACAAATATCGTTTAGTTTATATTCATTTAGCATCCTTAAAATCACGTTTCCTATTTGTTTTTTTTTTTTTATAAAATTAAATTGTTTTAAAATAAACATTTTGAGAAAGTTTTCAATTTTTCATCAATTTAAACTTTTTTATTTCAGATAAAAAGAGATTAACGTGATAGCTTAGTTTTAATATATTTTAATATTAATAAAGGTCGGTAAATAAATAAATACCTGAATTTTTTATAAATAATACAGAATTTATAAATCTTATCAATTATATAGATGATATTATTTTACATACTTAGAACTTTTATTATGTTCCAATAATATTGACTACAATTTTATATATTTTTGTAATAAAATAACAACTAAATATTTTGCACACATATTTTTAAAAATCATATTATCATTGTAGTACTTAATATAATTATTAAAATAATAATTAAACTATCAAGTATGAAAAATCATTAGATTTAAGTACGAAATTAATGTTTTGTAATGTTTTGATTAAACAATATAAATACAATAAAAAGTTAGTAATCAACCAATCAATAAGTATTAAGCCAATAAAAATTAGAAATTAGGAGCTAAATAAAATATAAAAATACATAAGTATATTAGTACGTATTATAATTTCAAAATAAAGCAACACCAATTTAAAAAATAATAATAATAATATAGGTGTTTTTATAATTAAATCAGTTTTAAATTAAATAAATATGGTTAAAACTGTCTTCATTTGTTTACGAATTAGTAAAATTATGCGCATATGGACTGTAAAAATAAACAGCGTATAATTGTATAATTTTTTTTTCTATTTTGATTATAGTAGCCTCTCATTCAATTACAAACAGTAACTCAATTATAAAGATTAACGGCGTGGCATATAATATATTTTATATCTGAATAAAACAATTTATTATTAATCTTGCAATTTTTGCTAATGGATATATGATTTAAAATTATGTATTGTTGTAAACAACTATCCTAATTTTTTTATATATATTTCAAATGTAAACATTTACAAGTATATATTATTATTATTATGAAAAATAAAAAAAATATTAAGGTAATAAATTAATAATAATTTATTTTAAATATTGATAAAAAATAGGTACCCATAATAAATATCTAGTATTGCTGTAAAGTAACCTTGAATTATTTTATTTCATTAACTACATAGATGATACTATAGCACCTAATAAAACTACTAGATGAATAAATTTTAAATATATATATATATACCTATATTATATTAAAAACGTATATGTTAAAAATGATTCGTCTCACTGTTTTAATTAAATCAACATAGAAGTTTATGAAATATCAAGGAAACACGCTTAAACAAATGAAAAAACAAAAAAATAATAAATAATAATACTGGAAAAAACGATTGTATTTAGCAGATAGAAATGAAAAGCAAAAGGCAGGAAGTCGGGTGCCAGGGTAATTCACGGCAGCAACCCAGAGGATAATTCATCATATAAAACCCGGCGGGCCTAGGCGAGCCATGCTGCCTGAACAAAACTTGTACGCGACGTCATCAGAGAGACATCAATCACCAAAAAACCTTTTGCCAAAAGCACTGTATTCACACGCAACACGGGCAATGATCTATCATCAGCTTTATGGCGGTTTTCCCGTGAATACGTTAATAACGCCTCACCCGCGACCAAAACATGCTATATATTAACAATTCTTGTACTAAGCATAGAATGTTTGGAAAGTCTTAAATAAGTACCTGGATATCCGAAATTTCGATATATTATTTTAATTTTATGCAATCAATATTAATAGTAACTAATTTAGCTATAACAAAAAATAAATAATATTGATAGTTATACTTATTAAACAAACAAAATAATGACTACCTACAATGGGCGCCCATAAGTAACATTTTAGGGGGAGAGTCAAAATAAAAAAATTCTCAAATGTAAGGTAATAAAGATAATAATAATATTATGATAATATTTATTAAACTACAAGTTTTAAATATTTTTTGTCCAGGGGGGAGCAAGTGCCCTCTTGCCCTCCCAATGGGCGCCCGTGTTACCTATACCTTATATAAAACCAGTTTTATAATTAATTTCTTCGTGCATAAGATTTACTTTAAGTAAAGTACCCTAAAAAATTATTATTTTTTGATAAATTTATGCATCAGTCTTAAAACACATGAATAGGCAAGTACCTATGGTATAAACATTATTTGATGAAATCAGAGTGACCACATTTACTAAAATTTGTATTGTTATTATATGAGAATTAATACCATAGTACCTATAAATAATACGACATTTAAACAATATTATACAATGCACGTATAAATTATCTAAATAAAATATACATCATCTTATTATATCTTATTTAATACAATTTTATTAAGATACAAATTTATTAAATAAATATAAGATTATATTTATAAAATTATATAAATTTATATATAACTACCTATTTTTTTAAAATAATTATTGAATAAAAATATTAATATACCGAGATACAAAATTTAAAAAATGTTTAAATAACAGTTTTTACAATAACAACAAAAGTAACATAATACATAACATTAAAACAATAAAATTATATCGAATAATATAATATTTAATTGTAGTGTGAATCTTAAGTACATTTATGTAAAATTGATCAATTTTATAATAATCAAATAATATGACATTAATGTTTTATGATTTAACTATTAATAGGTATACATATTTTTTTTTTTTTATAGAATATCAAACGTAATACAAGTAATAGAACTATAGACTAATAGATAAAACATTTGACTTAACCAATAAAAAAAAAAAAAAAATAAAAAAAAATAAAATAAAAAATAACAAAAAAGACTAAATAAAATAAAAAAAAAAAATGTAAATACTGTTTGAAAAAAAAATAATGATCAAGTCATACAAATTACTACCCTTAAAAAAAAGAATCATTTTGTTGTACCAATGTCTTAAAGACAGAAATATTTCGTCAATCATCATTAACTTTTATTTAAAAACTACAAAAATATCCGCAAAGACTAAATTACATAGTTACCATGGCAATAATAAAATGTAATTAGTAATTACTTAAAATGTAACGATTAACTTAATTTTATCATAAGAAAAATGTTTTTAATTATTAAATCTATAGATTTATAACGATAAACGACTAAATGGGGTTACCGGTTATGGAGTTGTTTGTATAAACAAAATAAATACTAAAGAAACCATGTTTTAAAATAAGTTTAATTTTAACAATATAGTTCCAAAAATTCAAAACAAAAAACTGTTACATCAAATATGTATAAACAAGGAGAGAGTATTACCTTATTTTATCATCATAATAAATTGCATTTAATATAGCCTCTTAGAACCTAAAAATAAGTGGTCTCTACAAGACATTAAATCGTTAATTCAATTTATAATATATATAATATATAATTTATTTATTTATATATAATCGTATCAGTCCTTCTATTTTTTTAAATCACCACGATTTAAAAGTCGTTATTTTTTATTGAAACATATTGTGTTTATAATTAATATAAAATGTGAATATGAGTACATAATTCAAAATATAGCATTTACAAACAATTTAAAAATGTATTAACGTAGTACGTATATCTAAGTAATATAAAACCATTCAAAACATTCAAAATAATCTATTACAGTTTGCAACATAAACAAAATTAATGAAATAAAATTGAGAAAAAGAATAACATCTGAAAAACTTAAACCAATAATAATACGTTACTAATTTGAGCATTTAAATAAGTTTTACAGAATCTTTACTAACCAATAATAACAAAAATGAATTAAAAATAACTCATTGTTGTTTAAACCAAAAGATATAAATTTATACCTACTCATGAATTTATAATGGATTATCTATATATAGTAGCCATTTTATTATAATATCCAGGTCTAATTAAAATAGAGCCGGGTCAGGATGAGGCCAGGTGTGGTAAAACCGAGGACCATACTATAAATCGCGACAGCAGTCCCCATAACCTCTACACTTTCTATTCCACTCGTATATTATATTTGTTTGGCAATATTTTAAATCCCTTGACAATTACACATACCAGCTATGTTACTATTTTGGCTTTTACATGTTAAAATAATATTGACTGTACAACAATCGAATAATAAGTAATAACTAACTGTTATTTTAATTTAAAAAAAAAAAAAATCAGGATATTTCTAAAATTAAAATAAATATGGTTTAATTGTTAAGAATTAATGAGATTTTGTATAAATTAAAATAGGTGCCACTTCTATTATTTAAATGTAAATAGAATTAGACCAATGATTAAATGATTTTTTTTTTACAAAAATTAGATAGATTTAATGTATAATGTGATTTTATATTATCACTTCTTGTTATCGTATCGTTATAAATATAATTATATAATTTACAATGTATAAAGAGTATAAATTATTAATAAAAATGTCTATAATATTATATAGTGGATCATACAATTTTCTGTTAATATGTCTACCCTTACATAGGTCAAAAGAAATTTGACTAACACTGTAATTCATAATCGATAATGCTGCAATATTATATGTCACTAATCATTTGTATAAATTATAATTAGCATTGCTACAAAACGAGTTGTAAACTTGTAAAGGCATTTAGGAAATAAACAATTTTTTTTTTTTTAATACATCACAAAAATATTTTAATAATTTATTGTATTTTTGACATCTGACATGTATGAATATATTTTATAGTAATACATATATGTTTTTAAATGATTGTTATATTTAGTACTAATAAAGTTTTACTATAATAGCCCTCAAACAACTTTTTAATGTGATGATATATTTGATATGACAATTTTCATACTTTTATTCATTCTTCATACAAATTGACACATAGATACGTGTCGGCATATTTTTTTATGCATATCCCATTCTTTTTTTCAGAGAAAACCTTCCGCATGGTCAATTCATGGTCATAAATTGTTCAACTGACACTCCTCCACCCCTGTATAAATGGTTTACCCTATAACAAAACTGACCTTTTACAAACCACCTCTTCCAATGTTTTTTTTTCATACTTTTTTGGTGCATAAATACTTCCACTTGTGAACAAAAACAACATTTATTATAATTTTGAACGTGAACACTTTTTAGAAATTGAAAAATTTTCAATAAACACTATTAGTACCAGCAGGGGATGTTTATGGGGACAACATAAAAGTAATCCTATATAGCTGAATCTGTTGTATGAATGTATGATAAAATATAATTATTTCAAAATACCTACCTACGTTCTTTATAAACCTATATTAAACCATATTCATTTTTACAAGACTTGCGGGAACTATTATATTTTGGCACATATATCACATTCAAATAGTGACCTACATATCGAACGAGAGGCGTGTATTCAAATAACTTAATGTGTGCGCGCCATGTCGCTTGAACTGAGTTCATAAAGCATACAATGGTTCTGGGGGAGGTACCTATACATGGTGACCACGTGCACCCTTCAACAAGTAGGCATATAGTTACAAAAAGAGGGGGTATTGATTTTGTCAATATACCGTGACCCCTTCGTACTTTAATGCACTTTTACCAAATACTTTGCCTCGCATATACACATAATACAACTTTGACATTTTCAAGGACTAAACAAGTGGTTATATTTTGAAAAAAAAAAAATTAAAAAAATTTCACTTGCATATTCAAATTTAATTAAGAATACTGAATCGTTCCTTGCGTATAGGTATTAAATGTATATTTAGTGGATGGAAGAACACTTATCAATACAAATACAGTAATATACCACACAAATATCACAATATGATGTTTTTTAAAGTATCCTGTTCTATTTATGAAAATTAGAATATCATTCCATGCATTAGAAACATAAGAAAAAATTTGTTTGTTTAAATTCGCATAAAATTTAAATAAGTGCTATTTTTTACTAAATATTATATTATTTTTAATTATTCAATTTCTACTTGTAATAATTAATCGATTGGTACAACTAAACCATAAACACCCACTTCACTAATATTTTAAAATTTATCTTTTTACTATTCATAAAAAAAAATATTATAAAACACTGAATATTCCAATAACAAATTTAGACAAAAGAATTGTACACATTTTTCACGGACATATTAAATATTAAGATGCAGACAGAATTACTCGTTTCAATAATATCTATTTAATTAAAAACGAGGTACATTTATAAAAAGTGGAAAAGTTAGGAATATAAAAAACAAAATAATAAATATCTTATTTATATTTATTATAAAAATAATTAAAATTAAAATACTATTATAATTTATATTCTGTGAAAATACTTAGAATTGGTGTGTCATGGAGTGGGTAAGACATACACTACAAGCTATAAGCATTCGGAAAATAATTTTAAGTCAAACACGATTTAACCAGTAATGGCAAGATTGAGTTAAACCACGTACATATAATCTACTGGTAAATTTGAGTATTTATTTCATTACCACTATCTTCAATGTTATAACCAATCAAAGAGTTAATCAATATGAAAATTCAGCACATATTAAATATTTGTACAATTAACTATGAACTCAATTTTATACAAATCAGTGAGAACGTTTTCTACTACTCGTCTAAGATACTAAATAAAAAAAAAATGTATAGATATCTACGCCCAATTGATCGACACAGAGTATGAGATCATCTGGTTATGAATTATGAACTGTTGTAGAAAAATGTAAATATATTAAAATCTTATAGTACTTATAGTAAAATACGAATAAGTTGTTACCTAGCATACTTTTTAGAACTTCAGAATTTTATCGCTTTAAAAGTTTTAATATAATTCTATTAAAAAGAAAAAAATCGAATTCTTTATATTATTTTTGTATAGTGTGTATTGTGTAACTTCATTTTTTTTCTTTACTCCCTGCATTTTCATTTATTCTTTAACTCATCTAAAAAAGTTTGATTCGTATTTCACCATAGTAATTTACGGCAGAGAACATTTGACCAAAATTTTGGAAACATGAAATTATACTGACGTAATTACCAGCTGTCACTAACAATTACCCATACGAGACGTGACTAGTTTGCAAACGGATATTTTTCCTCGTAACGGACAACTAAACGAGACAAGAAGAAATCTTTTTTTTAGGTGACATGAACATTTTTCTAGAATTTTAACTAGCATCATTTTCTTTTTTATATAAAAAATGTTATACTTAGTTGTAATTTTGTAAATAGAAGAGAAAAATATAAATTTTAATTAAAATATTATTGTATAAAACTATAAAATATAAACTTCATTAACTGTAAATAACTAAAATGTATGTTGAAACAAATTATATAATATACTATGCTTTAATTGGAGCACTTTAATTATTGTTACCTAGTTCAAATATCAAACAGCCAGTAGATTATATAGTAAGTTCAAATTGCTTGTAAAAAATCCAAATATTTAATTATTAAGCCTAGCGTGGCAATTTAAAATAATTTTAATACCTATAATAGGTATCTAACAAAAAGATGGAAAAAATATAAATTTTTTATACGTTTTTAAAATATCATGGCTTTAAGGGTGAATAGTAGTTAAATGATATATTTTCAGAGGAAGAGAGGGTTTTATAAGGTATCGAAATACGTGCTCGGACATTCAAGCATAAAGGTTATTTTATAATAAATAAATAACTTAAACTAGTTAATCATTAGACTTTCCACAATACAGACAACTACACAACTGCAGCAGTATCTATATAGGAAACATTTCCAATAATTTTCTATATTGATATATTTATAGTATACATAATATTCATTAATAATTAAAATATGTAAATATGTATACAGTATACACCTATAATAATTGCAACAATTTTTTCAAACAGAAACAAAATAAAGGTTTTAATCAATTTACAATACTGTGAAATATTTAAGAAATTTTATTCTTATTATTTGGAATTGTAAAAACGTAAATATGTATTTAGACTGTTATTACTATGAAACAAAAACAAAAAAAAAAATAAAATTTTATTGTTCTAAATTATACTGAAAGCATGAACAGCGACAGGGGGTGTTTTATTTTATGATTGTTATTTTACCACTGCAATTTTCATCTTTAAATAAACGAAATTCTAGCTGAGGAAGTTCGGTCCTCTGTATATTATTATATATTCATGAAAATATAGCGTTATGAACACTCGCCCGTTGAGCCCTTTACAGGCACCGGTCCGTAGATTTTGTTAGTACACGTCAGGTGTATGAAAGTACCTACTCGTATAAGTATATATTATTTTATATTATTACTTATTATTTATTAATACTATTTATTGAAAAACACGAAACCTTGGTAAAATAATTTGTTTTTTCTTATTCAAAATATGTAATCAAATACAATTTTCCGGCGGTTCAAAAATATATGTCATTTCTATTATATCATAAGTAAACGTAAATATCGATTTTCATTTTCTGTAACTCTAAAACAGAACACCTGTATTTCAAACATGATATTTAAGTAAATATTTTAATACTTTTCGTGATTGATATTATATTATAAGATAAAAGTTCGTTCATTCCAATTTGAATTTGAAAAATAACGTATTATGTTTAAATGATGTAAGATAAAATTTTGAAAAAAATATTTAATTTGTTCATAGATCAAATAGAAAGAACATGAATGAATGATTTAAAACTTAGAAAAAATAAAGATAGAGATATAAAAATGTCTATCTAATTTTACATTTCAGTAATTTATAGAACTAATTACTGAAGTCCATTATAACATTATTTTTTTTAAAGATCACGTTTTAAAAAGAAAAAATTCTTCACATATCAAGTTAGTTACTATTTTAGGCAAGGCGAGTATGTTATAGAATAAAAACAGAATTTGATTACGATTACCTATCACATTGTAAAACATTTTGGCGAAGTTTCAATAATTTTTTATTCAAAGGCGTATTGACGCCTTCCAATGATGTTTTTTTCTATTTTTTCTTATTAATACACTTTAGAGAATAGAGTACTAAAATGTTTCAAATAGCATTTTTAAAGATTGAAAATTAAATTCGAAGAGGTCAAAAGCTGTATAGCAAAATTAAATTGTCATAACTCAGTAAGTTCAGTCATATTTCAAGATGTCAGTCAAATGAAACTTATGAAACTATAGGTAATGAAAGTTAACAATTATTAATTCACAAACTCTATCAAACATTTTTAAATATTATTAGTTAGTAGGTATAAACTAATAACTATAATTCTTAAAATGTATCTTGATATTCTCTTACAGCTAAGTAGAGATGGTAGATAATTTAATATTTATTTGTGTAAGCACTGTAAGCTATACATTGCAACTACAATACATGATATAATATGCTAATAAACAATTTAGAAAAATTACAAAGTAAATTTTATCTCATTATGCGCTTTCAGACCACAATTAACTTTTTTTACTTATAAATGATTAATATAGCTATCTTGTTTTATCTATGTAAGGAGTATAAAATATAATTCAAATTATAACCTAATAAAAATGAAATTCCGATGCATAAAGTATCTTCCCAGAAAATATTATGCTTGATAATGTTAATAATTTATCAGAAAATTATTATGATATTATATTTGATTCGCACACTTATTTATATTTCAAATACAAGAGTAAAAACATCTAATTGTTTACTTACTTGTTTATTTTAAATTCCATTTAATACAAAGTTCCTCATAAGTTTTTCTTATAGTGATTAAAAAATTATAAGAATACATAGGCACAATTTTTTTTTATTAGCATTTGAAGTTCAAATATTTACAAAATTTTGTAAAAATCATGAATACTTGCAAATTATTTTGTAGGTATAATCCATAAAAATTTTTTTTTAAGTAGCTAAGAGTTGAAAATTTAATACAAGATTTTCCAATAGCTTAGCTTACAGTAGTTATAAAAGAACCCACTTACCCGCTTTTTTATATTTTCTATAGTAAACTTAATAAATGTACCTATAGCAATAATAATATTATAATTATATGAAAACATAAAAAAATATAAATTTCATTTTAATATTTTGTAATCATATTATATTTGTTTGATTAAAACATTAATCTAGGGAAGTAAAAATTGCAATTTTTTTAACATGAATCAAAAGTTAAAAAGTAAGAATATTGATAATGATTTACTCATTCAAATCAATAATTTAAGGTTTAATGTTTAGTGACTAAATTTTTATAAAATTGCTAAAATATTAAAACTAATAAATACTAAATATACATTTTCAATCTACTATTTGTTAAGGACATACTTATAAATTGTATACAATGTATTATTTTATTAGAAAATCATAATTTATAACTATTAATAAATAAATTATATTTGTGAATATTTAAAAAGTAAATTAATCATGTCAATTTTTTACTCCTTTCATTTTTTTTTTTTTTTTTTTTGTGAGTTTATTGTTGTAATGTTTCATTTTACCCAGCATATACAATTCATTAATTAATTTTTAAAATGACATAAAGTATAATTTTTTATTTTACGTCAATAAAGGTATGAAAAGGGGGAATAGGATAGGTACCAGTGATCTAGTTTGGGTATTGATCTTGCCTCGGTGCAGAACGTATGAGGTAGTGATTAAGCTAAATATTTAAAATTTAAAACAATCATGGTATTATGAAAAAAATTCTTCAAGTGCATCTCAGCTTGGCATATAGTATTTGTATGAGATGCTTAAAAATTTTTGAACACTTATGAAAAAAAAAAAATCAATTAACTCAGAATTTTATGATATTTTGAAAAATATATTAGTAGCAATTATAACTAAATAAACTTTGTAAGAAAATTAGTTGAATTTGTGACCACGAAGTATATAAAATCAAAGTGCTAACCTAGAATGTAAATAAATAAAACTACGTCATCGAGATGAACGAATTACTTTAAAAAGTTGTGGTCTGTTATTAACCAATAGCTTCTCAGTACGTTCCAAATCTAATACACAATAATTTATGAAAAAATAATACACATTACAAGATATGGAGAACACAAAATAATATTGTAACCTTAAAACTGCAATGTTGTATAATAATAACAATAAAAAATATACTGTATTTAAAAATAAATAAAAACACTCCTTATAGAAAATAAAATAATATCAATTTAACTTACCTCATCAAATATAAAATTGTCAATTTCCTCAAGTGGCATGCCATATAACTCACTAGGAAACGGCTCAAATTTGCTAGGTAACACAGATCCATCCAACACGCTCACTTTATTTCGCGTTTGGTAACCATACCCGACAGATGTTGTAACATGTTGTCTAGTTTCCAGCGAATCTTTCGTTAATGGCCGAACTTGTACTTTAGGTTCTGTTGGGCTAGGTGTAGGCGGTTGTTGGCGACGACTTGCCAATATTGTATTGGGTAAACGGATTGGTAACATGATCGGAAGATTATATTTCACAGGTTCACGTTCGTACAATTAATTTCCTAAAAGCAACAATAAACTGTAAATAATTATTATTCTACAACAAAATTTATTTCATTATAATACCATTTTCTTATCCAACTACAAATTAATATTATCATATTTTTAACGAAAATTATTCAATCACAGTTTAATATACCAATTGATTCTATATTATAGGTACCAAATTATTATATTAAATTATTATACATGTGATTCATAAAAATTAAAATCACCATTATTTTGTAATTTATTCATTACAAATTTCACAAATTAAATCATAACAAAATATACTAACTTATCAATGAAATAAATTTAATATTTAATTTACTACGGCACGTCCACACGCGTAATATTTTAGGACTTTGCGTCAATAAACTTAATAATTTAATTTATCTATGACTTATCCACGGTGCTTTAAACCTTTTTATCCTAAGTTCCCATTAATACGATTGTAAAACATTGATATCGATGTATGATAATACATATATACTATATATATACTTTTATGATGTCAAAGATATCGTGTTTAAGATTTTATTCATGATGTTCCGAAAAAAAAGATAAATTAGCATCGAGATAAGATGTATATCCGACTGCTGAAAAACGAAAATAGTCAATAGGAATGTGGTGTAAGGATATAAAGATAGTAGGTACCTACCTATAGAATAAGATGGACCTATGGTAAGAACGGAGAAGAGGTACATATACTTAAGCACGCCATGTTTGTAAGAAACGCGCAACACTGATAGACATGATAGGCGACGTGGTTGCTAAACGGTCGGTCACGCACTTCGCACCTACGGGATTACGCCGTGATAGGAGTGTAGTGGGCCAAAGAGTTGAACAATGGTACCGAGCTCGTACATTAGACAGCTTAAGAAAGATATACTGACACGTTACTACACAGTTATACCTGCCATGAAGCACTCAAGAGATTAGCTGACTACTGAATACTACGACGCAGCGCGAAGTCTTGCTACAACAACAGGTCTTCGTATCCGGTAGATTGTACTGCAGAGAGATGAGATAATAATATAATATATTTTGCCTTACTTCGCGAGTTTTTTCCCGGATATAAATGTTGTTTTTTCTTTTACTGTTATTACTTAATCATTATTAGACTTATAATAATATGTAAGTTCGAAACTATATAGTTACTATATTCAATTATTCACCTAATTGAATAATTTTTATTTTATTAGCCATATTAGGTTGAGATTAATTATCGTACCTACCTTTATTGTGTTTAGTATAAGATATAAAATGTTATAATATAACAAAATTTAAGAAGACACATATTTTAGTATTTTAGGTCCCTTCACAGATGGACTTTTAATATAATATAGTACGATCTGTTGATCCTAGTTGGAAATCTACTTATTATACTGAAAATATGAGATATATTTAAAACAAATGCATTGTACTTTCTTCATTAAAGAAAATTCTGAATTCGTTTTTCATAGTCTGTTTTATATTTTGCATTTTATTGTTACTTTCTTTACAAAATAAGAGAATTCTTTTATTTTAATTCTGATAGTGCATTATGCGCACTATTCTCTTAAATTCAAACACGAAACACATAAATATTAGTAAAATATAATTTGATAAATTCTAATCAAAAACTAAAAACCATTAACTAACATTTCAATATAATAATCACTTGTCTAGTGCATAATTAAACTTATATTTATATTTTATGACATCGATAAATTTAAAAATAATTTTCAAATATTAAATTTTACTAAATTCTTATAAAACCTATACATCACAGTTTAGTATGAAAATATAATCATCTCATTATTATTAATAAAAATTAGTAATGGTAATATTTAAATAAAAATAACTATATTATTTTTATATTGGTATTTATAATTTGTTTTGTATTTTTATATCCACAAAAAAATCGTTTAGTTATTTTAAGATTCGATGTTAACATACGTTACTTATGTTTATACAACTACAGCATAATATATAAAAAATGTGATAAATTAAAATCTATGCATAGTTAAATTAGTTATATATAACTAAAAACAAATAAATAATAATCTTTATAAAAAATAATTACCTACGATTACATACCTATGTCTGAATACAATTATCTTGCTCATTAAAATAATATTACCAAGTAAAATATAAACGATATATTTTTAATTTATGGACATAAAAATGAAAAATAAATTGATAAAATTTGTTATTATAAATATAATAAATAACGTTATTATTTGCCTTTTTTTTATCTTAAGAGAAAAATTATACCTGTTAATATTATACATATTATATTATATTATTTTTCAAAACCTATATCAAGAATAATGCTTATTGGAACGCAATATTGATAGTTCAAACAAAATTATTCAACAGTACTAACAAGCATATTGATCATGTGTTTAGAAATTTGTTTATTTCATTAGTTATTATCTTATTGGTGTAATGAAATATGGAAGAAACGTGCTAAGAATACATTTTATTTATATTGTATATGTTAAACTTATCGTAAACATAAAAATCCCGAACAGAAAACAGAGACGGGTTGATGAACTAACTTGTTTTTGAATATTGCAATACTAAATAAATATAACCGTTTGCAATAAACACAGGTTTATCGTAAATTCCATCATGGTTTCAAAAAAAATCATATTCCATATAATTTAATTACGCTTTAGAAACTAGTCGATAATCGCAAAATGTATTATATACTATATATGTGATTTCCAATTTAAGAAGTTTCTATGATACGTTTAGATATATGTATATATTAAATAAAGATATATATAATATATATTAGGTTGTTCTAATAATAGGCGAAAAAAATTTTTAATTTTAATATTTTTTATAATTAATATTTTTAATACATGTACTTATACATTGTATAAAATATATTAATATTAAATATTAAATAGATTACTTTTTAGATATATTTAGGTGAAATTTTTCAAATTTAAGATCAAGCAAATTAATATATTGAACTGAATTGTAAAAATAAACATTTTTAATTTACCCTAATATTCTTTGATATAACTACTAAACATATATATTTTTTAAGTTTTAAGAACATTCAAATCAATTTCTTTTTATAATTTATTGTTCTTATTAGTGTTGATTGTGACAATAACAAATGATGTTTGAATTATCCAGTATCCATGGAATTGAAATAGTGCATAAAATCCTGTAGATTTAATCATATTTATACAAGTAAAATAATAATAAAAGCTGTACTACGATTTTGAAAGAATATTTTTAAAAATATTCGTGTAATTTTCTTGGTATTTTTTTCAACTATCCATAATTTTTGTAAATATTATTAGTATAGGTACCTATTTGAAATAAAAATCTTTCTTTTTTAAATAATAACATCTACAAATAGTTTATTAAGCTAATAAAGAAGACATTTTGAAACATTTTACTATTCTTAAAATTGTTTATGATACTTAATATTTTTCCATAAAACATTGACATAAAAGAATATAAACGTTTTACACAAAAGCTAATATAACCATAGATTACTCGCATCAGAATTTAAAGTTAATGTTAATTGACATTTGTACCACCTATCCGATATTTAATATGACAAGTCGATACGGTGAGTAGGAGTTGAATTCTAGACTAGCATACCTTTCGTTATTACTTCGATATCATTTTCATTGTAAATTTAAATAAGGAATAATAGAAGATTTTGTATTCAAAAAACGATTCTGTAAGAAATTCAGTTTACAGCTTGCGCGTATAATATGTTTTTAGTTAATATTTTACAGACTTCAAATGCTCATAAAACTATTTTAAATAACAGCTTTTAACAATTTTTGCATATTATGTCAAAAAGAAAGAATCAAAAATGTATTAGTATAATAATAATAATTCGTAATTTATTTATAATTTACAATTTTAATAAATGTGTAGAACACACTATAAATCGTACGTTGGTAGTTTTATAAATCAATCGGAGAAAAACGATTTATTTGAATGATGACCAACTCAATATCTAACGTAAATCATATATAAATATCTTCAGCAGAGATATTTACAGAACAAAAAGTATACTGCCAACACCAAGTGTACCTTACCTAACCGCTCTCGATATAGGTACGGTCGACTATCAATGGTAACAACTAGCAATTTATAACTGATACAAAAAAGGGAAAAATCTATTAAACCAAAAAAAAAAAACCTTTAGTCCATTGATGTTTGAAAGCTATTATCCCATCATCAATATCGTCGTCAACGATTACCAATAAAGTCTTCTAAACAATACCGGAAGAAATCTGGTAAAATCGAGGCATTGTATCGGGAACAGTGACACGACACCGCAAGGACAAACGAATATAGAACGACGATCGAGAAATAACATATTATTATTATCATTGATATAGCCGGCGGCAAAAAGGAGAGGAAACGAGCAGAAAACCCGCGGCGGCGGCAGCGACTTCAGTGGTCATCAACAAGTTGTGGGCGACGGATGAGGTAGGGAAGCGGACCGTCTGCGGACGACGGAACGAACGCGAGTCGACGAACGCAGAGCGTACGCGTACGGCCACCGCACCATGACGACTACTACTACTACTACTACTACTACGCTGTACTACGGCGGCACTAGCATTTTATTTGACCGGCCCGCTACCACCGCAAGTCGCAACCACCCCTCCTGAGAAGGGAGGTTCAACGAAAGAGGAAAAAAAAATTTGCGCCGCCAGACAGCGCGCACAAACCTTTGCCGCTAGCACATAGGCACTATAGAACACTATCCACCCCTCATCGTGTTCGAGTACATATTATATTATTATGTATGCGAAAGTGGGTAAGCGGGTGAGTGGAAAGGCAGGTATAGACAGGTATATATGTGTATAAAATACGTACGCGTTGTATGAATATTGCATGGGCCACGCGCGCGTCGTACTTAGGTTCCACGACGACGGCGTATCTAAACCATACGTCTCGGTACAGATCACTATTTCCCCCCCCTCAATATGCTATGCAGTATATATAATATCTGGTACACGGCTAGTCACCTGAAGTTAAAACTCATAATTTGCACTGCAACAGCTTTAATCATTTACGACTGTAACTTTACATTATAACACCTACACACACGCGCGCCAATATTTGAGAATATCTTAATAGGTATTTTTTTCCATACAATAGCATCATTTGCATTATTTCTTATCATTGTTGTACAGATAGCATGAAATTTCACATCCAACACTTGAACACTAGCTGTTTGTATATTAAACTTCACTGGACACTGTAATACTATAATATCCACCCACTGCTTCAGGACATAGCGTAAAAATCTACAGTGACGTAATTTTGCCTAAGTTAGGGCAAAGGAAAGATATCAGAAAAAAATTTCAAATTATAGATTTTGTGTAGGTACTTTATAGAGTTAATGTTTTACAAAAGCAGTTTTATCGAATAATAAATGTGTGATTATTCTCCCTCCTCCTCCCCTTAATATATCTCACACATATTTTAATCTACATATTGATAATCATTATTAGCTCCCAAAATAACTGAGTAATACATCATTGCCAGGTATATAATTAAGGAAGAATGAGAAAGATATAGGACCCCAGTGCCTTATTTTATAATATTTATAAAATTTAATAGTATCTAATTCAACTATAATATTATAAATAATTGTGATACGGTTATTTTTTTTTTAAGTGACAAAGTAACATTTTTCTACTTAAAAAAAATGTAATTCTCCCCTACTAATGAAAATTGCTAGTACCACCACTGAATTCATCACTTTTAAAATTACTCCTCTGATACACGCACGTCACACTCATACAGACACTGAATAAATTTGTAAAATTTCGTAAAATTTAAGTTAATACTTCCAACACATACATTACTAATATATAATATATTATATCACGATGTGTGTCTAAACATTTTAAACAGATTATCAATGAAATAAATATAAACCAATGAATTATGACAGTTATTGATATTATTCCAATAAAGTAACTTTGAAAACTTAAAATGTATAAAATTAATTGCTAGTATATTTTTGGATCACGACCATGTGGTATATTTATTGTTTTTATTTTTTTTTTTTATTTGCTGTTTAGTTACACAATGGTTGCCAACTATATATTCATTGAGGGTTGATGAAAAATATCAAAAGTTTTAGGCCCTTTTGGCTTTCTAGTATAATCTACGTACAAATTAGGTATTTTGTTTTCAAAGTTCAGTCAATTAATTCTGTCAGTCTTAATATTTTATAAACATATTTATATTGTTAATTGTAGTAATTTATTTTTCAATTAGTAATACGATAAGTAAAATTAATTTTAGTAAAAAAAAAAAAAAAACCCATATTCAATAATTATTATTTCATATAATTTAACTACCTAGCAGTTATTAACTTATTTTACTAGGTCGTAGGTATATTATAACTCAATACTGATGTTGATGAACCATGATGGTAAAACAGAGTAATCTGGTTCATAAAATACCTATATAACATAAAATTAATATAGTTGTTTTGAAAATTTTATTGTGCATCGAAAACACAAAATACGTAGTGACAAAATGTTTCAAGTCACTAAGGATAATTTATTATTTTTGAATTACGTCAAAATAAATAAATTCTTTTTATTTTCGTTTAAATGTCGATAAAAATTTGAATTTTAAATGTTTAAAAAAAAAAGAGGAAAATAGGTAACCACACAGTTATACAGTAGGTAGATGTGTGTTGAGTGTACCTCGTCATAGAGCAAGGCACCGTAAATAATGTGTTAAATTTGAATAAAATTATAATAATTATCATTGCATATTCAAAACGATTCTGAGCAAAAATAATTAGTCAACCTATGTTAAAAAAAAATTTAAAATATCTATAAATAGCTTATAATTAGTCATATTTAAAAAAAATAAATGTGTAAATACTAAATAAAAATATAAATTAAGAAATAATAAAATGTTTTAATAACGAAATAACAAAAATCGTTTAAGAAGAAATATTAGTTTAACCTATCATCCAATTTGAACTTCAATAGCTAATAAAATAATATGTATGTTAAACTTTTTTTTATTCGATGTAAGAACAACTTCTGAGAAACCTTTTATTAAATTTTCAAGCTTTTTACTCAAAAACAAAAATGTATATCATATCATACATATCTCAAATAAAAACTAAAAAAAGAAGAAAATTTCATAAATATATAGATAGCACAAAATTGTCAAAAATTACCAAAAATTAAATTTAAATTTGTCTGTAAAATTATAATATAAATATTTGCTGAAATATTCTAATTTATACAGTAACTTATTTATCAATTACAATAAAAAATCATAATCAATATTTTTGAAATCTTGTTCGTGTATAAATCCCCGTTTTTCCTTAATTTCTTTTCCAGATTCTTTATAAAATATATATACTAAGCTTTATAACAGATATATCAATTAAATCTAATATGTTACCAGAAGCCACTGTCAAAATTGAAGATTCAAGCATACTCGTATATACCGTTCCAAAAAGTGGTAACATCTACAAAAACACATATGACCAAATCAATACATCCATTATTAAGTTCAGAATCTAAAGTTTGTCTCATCCTAAATAGTTTGATTAAAATTCACGGATCACTATTATATACGATTTACTTAAAAAAAATTAAAAATAACAAACACTGTATTAATTATATAGGTACTAAACTTAATTGACAAAAGAAGTTATAGACATGATGGATACAATAAATATGACGGGTTCATGTTCTATTTAGTGATTGTGCAAACAGTGTCCAAAAACAATATATTATACAAAATAGCTATCGTCACAACTCTAGTTTTTAAGCTAAATTATTAAATTTATATATCAATCAAACCTAGCTAATATTTCAACATTTACAAAGAAGGAATTATTATTATTTGTGTTATACATTTACAAAGTTATACCAGGCATCTAAAATTAATTATATAAATAGAATACAAAAACCTCTCATAACGGACATCTATAATAAGCGGACGTCACCAAACAACGGACGATTTTATGACTAGATTTTGATTATTTTCATTGCAATTGTCTATAGTAAGCATCAGTGACGTATATAGAAATTAATTTCAGAGGGGATTAAAAAAATGTATAATAATATTATTATATATAATGTTATAATAATTAAAATCAATGCACATAACAACCATACATTTCGGAGGGGGTTGAACCCTTAAATCCTCCCCTATATATGCCACTGGTAAACAAACCTTATTGCAATATAAAACGCACTTCTAAAAATTATCAAGACATTCCTCAAATACAGATGAATAAGATAAATTGCTCCTATTGAGATACATAATACTTCATTTTTCTCCGGCACAGTGGAATTAAAATGTGATAGGTATACAAATTGAGACAATACCTTGAACAAGCTAAAATAGCTGATTCTTTTTCTTAAATGTTAGTTTTTACTTTTATTTTTTTTTTCATAATTTAAATAATAAATAAGAAAGTACACACTACGCACATACCATGTAATTAAATAATTTTAAATATTTATATATATATATATACAAATAATACAAATATATATTATTATGTATACATTTTTTATATGATAGATATCTATTAAACGATAAATTTATCGATACTCTATTGTAAATTTTAAACAGTATGATTAAAATTTATTCAGTGAATTATCATTTATAACCGAGTTTATAACTATGTAATTTGTTCTATTTTACTTATGAGCTGTGTTATTCATTTTAAGGATACAACTACACTTATTGATGTGTAATTAATATTACCTATACTGATTAACATTTGTAATTTATTAATATATATTCAAAATATAATAAAAATAAAAATTTATATACTCTTTGTATGGACGTCAAAAGTTTTTTTTTTTATAAAAACTTAAATATTTTAACATTTTATATTATTTAGTAAAAATGTCAAGCTCAAAGCTTACCTAATTTTAATAGTTTCTTAACAAAATTAAAAACATAAAGAATAGTTAGTTGTACCTACTATCATAACAAATGTTACATAGGAAAAACTTCGAGATTGAATTTTGTATTAGTTAAAAATAATTTTTAATAAGTATATGGAAAAATAATTCAAAAAAATAAAAATTATATGTATAATTTATTATATTATATACACTATTTTAAGTAAGTTTGTTTATTATTCAAGTGAAACTCCCAAAATGTATAGTTACATCTCGAAAATGATTACATTAAATGTAATACATTACAAACGCAATTAATGGTGTAAGCAAAATAATTTATTATATAAATGCACCTATATAATATATTTAGCTATCTAAATTTAATTAATAATTTCATGGTTGTTTTGTATTTTGAAATATTCGTTCATATTTTTTTCAGTGCAACATTTATTTTTTTCTTTGGATACTATAACAAGTTTATCAGTAGAAGGGTAAATAATTCAAGTTGCGTGTTTGAATTGCATGAGCACAGTCTGTTAAAAAATAACTTAACACGCACATATTAAAAAAATACATAGTAACAAAGCCGACAAATTTTATTTTGATTAACAATCGCCCAAAATTTTCAAAAATATACACTACTTATCTACTTCTGTTATTTGATAACACTGAACGATTATATAATTTATAAAGATATAAAATAATATCATGCATATCAACCCAAAGATTTATACAATCTTAACATATATTTTATCATTTGAATTTGATTTTACTATTTATTTAATAAATATCCAAATACACTAAACAATTCGTTTCATAATACTTATTTATAGCCCATGATCACATTAAACATATAACCACAATACTAAATTTATTTATCTACCCTGCATACAAAATAACATAGCTTACTAAAACACATTTATTACTCCCGTTGCAAATTGAGTTTTGATTCATAGACATTTAAAAATAAAAAAACATAATATCTGTACTTTTATTGGAGGGAGAGAGTTAATACTCAATACAATTTTTTCTTCAAATATAAATACTATTATGCTATTTAAAAATATTTTTTTTATTACCTAATAACTTATTTCGAAATTAAATTATTGATGATTGGTCCGATTAAAACATAGAAAATTTAGTAGACAGCTTTTTGAAAAAGTAAACGTGCTTTAAAATAGATTTTTACATATTATTAAATATTAATTTTCAATCAAATTAAATTTTAATTTTAATTGAAAAATAACTGAAGAACAATTTTACTGATATAAAATTTACTAATTGTTCGATGTATAATTTAATTTACATTGGCAATATTATTTAACAGTACCTATGTATTTATTATTTTTTTTTTAAATAATCATGAATAAAGTTTTAAATTTATCGATACCTAAAATCTAATCAAAAAAATTGATTTATACAAGTTATCGTCACATTATTTTAAATTGTCAACTGGATAAATCGGAACCCGCACTTTAGTACCTATACAGTATGCAGTTTATTATATTATCTATACCTATATTATATATTTTGTATACATTTTGTAAATAATTTTAAACATGACAAACAAAAAATAACTATGATGGATAATTTACTTAGTAAATTTTATGGTTAAAGTTGCAATAAATATTGTTTTATATATTTGTTTGCTCTATTATTGTTTTCTGATATACATACATGTAGACATATTTCATTTTGATATTTTTTACAGATTCATAAAAATATTCACTGCCAATAAGTTCCAGTATTTTTGCACTCGATAAGTATAAGTACAAATAACTTATATGTCTTATTAAAAAAAATACATAAAATCGTTTGTCTGCCTTAACAAATGGTTATTGGTTTTGGCAACTATTAGCTAACTATTTTACAAGCTGCTATGTTTTTCATTTTATTCTCAATACGAATGAGTAATTTATAGTTTTACAAAACGTGTTTAATTTATATTGTTTTTAATAAAATAAATTAAAATACTTAAATGAATATGTAAAAATGTAATATTAAAAATTAATGCTATTAAAGCGATTATGACTATTAATATATAATTTATATTTATAAATGTTCACATGACAGCATTTAAAAAAAAAAAAATCGGGTAAGTGGGTACCGCTCTGCTGTACATTAGGTGCCATGTGGATCACTATTATATATTATAGGAGTGTTACGAAAAACGATTCTGAACGAAGATGATTTATCAGCCTATATGATATAATTTCCAGTGGTCGGTGAAAAAGGTGGTTTATGTTTTAATGGCCTGAATACACCAAAAATTTAAGTTCTTTTATAATGATGGTAAGCTAAATTTATGAAAAATCTTGTATTCAATTTTCAACTCTTAGCTACATATACAAAAATTTGTATGAATTATACCTATAAAATAATTTGCAAATATTCATGATTTTAACGAATTTTTGTCAATATTTGAACTTCAAATGCTAATTAAAAAAAGATGTGCCTATGTATTCTTATAATTTTTTAATCAATATAAGAATAACTTATGAGGAACTTGGTCTTAAATTGTCAAGTATTTTTATTGGAATTAAAAAATTGTATCGACACTTCAAAAAAAATTTTCAGAAAATTTGAAAATTTCAGTTGTCTATAAATAGATCAAAAAAGTCAAAATATTTTGAAAATTAAATCACGTAAAGAAAACGCCAATCCTTATAACTGGTAAAATTTTCAAGTATCTACGACTTATACTTTTTGAATAATAACA
>VUJU01001389.1:0-58432 GCA_009835225.1 Aphis craccivora | reverse complement strand
TATTATTAAACGTGACTTCGTGGGCTCGTATAGGTAGCTATTGATAAATTTTATATTATATGGTCATACGGGTGAAGTAATAGTCAAAACATCAAATTGTTTTATTAATTATTACTTTATTTTTTCATTAGTATTTAATTCATAAAACATATTAGTTCATATCTATAAAAATAAATACGAAATAAAGTCTTTTTTCTAATAATATCTTATATTATTCTAAGAATTAAATTAATTAAATCATAAAACCGTTATTATACTAAAATATTTTATGGAAAACACGAAAATTCAAAATTAACTTAGTTGGGAATTTAAAAATTATTCTAGTTAATTTTAAGTTAATGTAGATAATAATGAGTTAAGTTAAAGTTAAGTTAATTAAAACAGCGAACCAGTAAGTTAAGTTAATAAGTTAAAATTAACTTAACTCTTAACTTAACTTTTAACTTATTAACTCGTTAATGCCCAGCCTTGCCTATATATAATATGGGATATTATTTTCTATATCCAAATAATTTATTAAACATAGTCCATCAATCTGCTCGAATTTCTCAAAAACCTTATACATTCAAAGTTATTGAAACCTTAAATTATTATTGGATATTCATAATTATTATTGTTTCTCATTAAAAAAAAATAACGATATTTGAAGTTAGAGTTGTACCTATATACTTACGAAAATGTCATAATTAATTTCGTTATAAACCTAACCCGTAGAATATGAAATCAAATACCAAATTACATCATCATCATCTAACGAGATAAATTTTAATTTAAAATTCAATAATCAATAATCGTTATACTATCACAGAAATATAATATACAATGCAATGTGAATAAAACATATTCACATGAAAAATTACGGTTGTCACTAATAAAATATTGTATTTATTATTATATAAGAAAATGATAAAAATATATAATACGCGCATAAAACCATTAAAATATATTGTAAGAAATTCCAAATTTATTCTGAAATATTATTAAAATATTACCAAACGGTATTATAATAGTTATATTAAAAAATAATCGAGTTTTCACAAAATAAAATCATTCAAAGAAATGAACTATATTATTATGATTAGGTACGCGTCCGTGCGTCGATTTACAAGGTAGGTAATATTAATATAATATCTAAAAAAAAAAAAAAAAATCGTAAGTACACTAATCCGCTGCAAATTTACTCAAAACAACTGTTAACCAACTCGAAATAACACTCATCGCCGGGACGTCGTAGACGTTTAACGTATTATAATAATATATTATTGTTTTTCACTACAATAATAATATTGTCGTCGTTGCAATAATAATAATAATAACAAGCTAAAATCGCGTATGAGCGAACGCCTTGACCGGTCGGTCGCCGGCAACAACTCGGACACGGCTGCGTGCGGCGTACGAAACGACGACGTCCGCGACGAAATAGGTAGTCCGAAGGCGGCGGCGTTCACGTTACCCCCCCCACCGCACCGCCTCGGACGCCGCGCACACCGGTTCATTCATGCGTCGTCGTCATCGTCGACGGAGGCGGCGGCGGCACACGAGGGACTGCCAGATCCGAGCGCCGACCGTCCGGCGTTCCGATTGGTCGACGGCCGCGGTTACGTTATACGGATACGGTCACTCACACACGCGCGCCACGGACGCACGAATACGCGCGCACACGGACACACACTCGCACACACATACACACACGCGAGCGCGGGCACAGCGCGCGCACGTCTCCAGCCGCGTCGGAAGTTGTCGGGTTTCGGAGTGTGTTCGGTCCTCCGAGTCGGTCCGCTGTACTGTTCCACTCGCCTCCGAACGCGGATCGCCGCCGCAGTCGTAAATTACGCTAGCACGTGGCCCCCACAGCCCCGTCCGACGGACACGTACGACGACGGTGTATAATAATATTATTATCATCATTTGTCGTATTATTATCGTAATTTGATATTATATTTTATTATTATTAAATTTATTTTATTTGTTATTATTCGGTCGCGAAGCGCGAGTGATTTTTTTTTTGTCGTTCATAATATATACCTACATAATATACTATTGGCGTATTTTATTCGAACATTTTAAATTTTCGATTTCAATTTTTTATTTATTTTTTTTTTTTGATTTCAATTTTTGCGTGTTTTCGAGTGCGTTCGATTTCGTGATTTTTTTTTTTCCGTCGGCCACAGACATTATGACGCCGTTTTCGAATGGCACGTTGGAGACCTGACGACATAATATTAAACAATATTATTATCTATACTCACGCCGCTGCCGCAGCTCGTAGACATAATTCGTACCTCTCACAATACAAATAACAAGCGGTTCGTCGGCCCTCCGCGGGTGAGCTTTGTACGCGCCCAAGACGCGCGGACAGTGACGCCCGACCGTCGCGTCTTCAAATAGGTAAACGTCGGAAACGAGGCGTGCCATCGTCTGAGCGCGCGCGCGCGACCCGAACCGTTTAGATGAACATGAGTTCGTATCAGTTCATGAACTGCTACCAGCAGAGCCAGCAGGCCCAACAGCAACAGGGCCGAGCTGTCACGTCGCCGGTCGACCCGCTGCAGACGGGCAACAGCCCGGGCGGCGCCGCGTCGGCCTCGGCCGCCGACTATTACGGACAGGCGGCCCAGGGCGGCGGCGGCGGTGGCGTGTACAACGCTGGCCCCGCGGCCGGCTGTTACTCGCCGCAACAGTACGCGTCGCAGTACATGCAACAGTCGTCGCCGTCCATGATCGACTACACGCAACTGCACTCGGTCAATCACCAGCAACAGCACCAGCAGCACCAGCAGCACCAGAGGCTGCAGGCGGCCGCGGCTGCAGCGGCCGCGGGCGCCCACCTGCAGCACTTGCAGCACCACGGCGGCGGCGGTGTCGGCGGTCTGCCATCGCCCGGCGGCGGTGGCGCCATATCGCCCATATCGTCGGCGCTCAACAACAACGTGGTCGGCATGCCGTCCGCGGCCGGCGGCGGCGTCGTCCAGTGCAAGTACGAGGTGTCCGCCTCGGCGTCGGCCACGCCGAACGGCATCAGCTCGCCGCAAGACCTGACCACGTCCGCGGCCCCGCCGCCCGGGTCCCGGTCACCGCCGCCCGCCGTCGTCATGAAGTCTGTCCGGTCTTCCGGCGGCCCGGTGGCCGGTTCCTCGCCGGCCACCCAAGGACCCGTCTCGCAGACGTCCTCGTCGCCCGCCTCGTCCATATCGTCCACGTCGTCCAACGGCGGCGGCGGAGGCGGAAACGGTAACGGGCCCGCGTCATCGGGCGGCAAACAGGGCTCCGGCCAAAACCCACCGCAGATCTACCCGTGGATGAAGAGAGTTCACCTCGGACAGAGTGAGTACTGCACCTTACGTCTTATATCGGTGGTTGCGGGAATACAATTACATATATAATTCACAATATAATATTGCGTATATATGTGTGTGTAGGTATATTACTGCGATTTCGTGTTAAATATACTACTCAAATTATTATTATTATGATATTTTTTTGATCGTAAAAGTAGAAAATACCTCTTATATTATATCGTTGAATTCCGCAAGAGTCTCGATAATCGGAATATAGACGAAATATATTGTACGTATAGGTCAGTGCGTTTTTATAGCGTTTTATATTTTTAAGATCCGCCACTGTAAAAAATAAAAACTCGAATCGTTGACATAAGAGAATATCTTTTTTTTTTTAATATTCTGTATACAAATTATAAGGAACTTAGCGATTTTAATTTTACGCATTGTCAAAACTTACACGTTTCGAAGAATTCTAGTCGTGAAATATTGTTTTCAATCTTACGGCCTGCTGTGTGTGAGATTATATAATTTGAATATGTAGGGTAATTCGTAGCTAAATATCTCTTTGACAGAACCTGTTTATGATTACCTACTCACATAAATCATCCGGCAGATATTTACTATTTTTATATGTAATATGTGTGCGTAATAAAATCTATATATACATTATAAAATTATTAAACATTTCTATGATTACGTTTTTTATATGGTTCAATTTTTAAGTGATCTAATTATTTTAAATGTTACATAAGTGAAAAAAATATATATTATTGTTGACAGTAATTTTATAATATGACAGTCTAGTGTTGCAGGGTTTTCAATACCTAATTTAATTGACTTTCAATTTATTACGAAATTAAAAACATAATTCAATCTTGAGTTAACGATTAGCATTTGTTTGAGTTTAATTTCGGATATTTATTGATCAATTTATATTAAATTAATCTTGAACTCTTTCATTTAATATACCTACATAAATATAATGATATAAAACAATTTATGGTAATAAAGTTATTGTGTACTCGTGTCTTTATGTAGAGATTGACACATGAAATTAAAAATCAAATCAATTATTAAATTAATAATATACCAAATTAAAAAAAAAATTCAATATTAAAAAAATAAAATCTCAACTATTTATAATTAATTTTAATGTTTAACAAAAAATAAAATAACTAGGCATATTTTTTTTAAATGTCGAATAAAGTATTCTTGTAAGCCTGAACATAAAATATAATAATGTTCCGAATAATAAAATAATGTTAATTTAGAGTCAATAATATACCACCGAGGTCGTGAGCGGGTAGTTAAAACTCGATTTAAACACCGATAAAAATGTTGTTGCGGTTAAAAAATAATTTGAAAAAACAACCCTACTTCGAAGCAAACAATAGGACTGTATAACACATTAGCTATAGGCGTTAAAAAAACCTCTAACGACGGTTTAATTGTTAAATTATTTCTTTTATATCAGTCCGTATCTGCGTATTAAACTATATATCGCGAATTATACGAGAATTATATTCACTGAAATTTGCCATAGGTATCAGCGGAATGATTATGTATAAAATAATTATTATCGGCCAACGTTCAAATATTGTATTACGATCGTATCGTATTATTCAATAACACGGTTGCCTGAAATACGTTCGAAATATTATATTTAGAGTAGGCCAAAAGTAAAAAAAATACTGTACACGAACTATACTTAATATTAATATTGTAAAACTAGTAGGTAGGTAAAGTTATAATAAATAATTATTATTATACCTGAATATATACAAATTCGAATACTACTTGTTATTACCACTACTATAATAGGTAGTCAATTATAAAAATATAAAAATCCAGTTCAATACCATGTTTAAAACATATTCGTCAAATTTGGAAAAAATTATTCTTGAATAGAGCACCAATCTCAGCAAACTTAATTGAAAAATTGTAGAAGTTTTTGTTACTCAACTGTAATAAGTCAGAAGAAGTGGATAGCATAATATATCTTCGTCGTGTCGGTCTCTTAGCCTTATTGGTTTATAATAAAAAAGCACTACTAAATAAGATAAATAAGATAGTATAATAACAATAATAATAATATGAATTTTCTTTTGGAAGCACCAGCTGTTACTAAAGCAAATGAGAAGAAGTCAAGATGGCAAAACACAACTATATAATTCATTAGGTACTTATATAAAATATACTATTACCACAATTTATATCGACCAACTCAAACCATGTATTTTTTTTATTATTCGAACACGGTTTTCATCGCACCCCATTTTTATTTATTGTTTAAATTATCAGATCAACCAAACCTATATGATATAATAAAAAGTTAATGAACATTATATGATTTTGATAGTATCTTTATATATTATATGGTTGATAATTAACCACTGCATTTTTGTAAGATGGTGTAAAAAACACACAATATATATTTAAAAACCTTTAGCACCAATCCTGAAAAAAAAAAAAATATTAACTTGAATAAAATCGGCAACCACCCTTCTTTGAGCGCCATCTGACTTTTTCTATAAGTCTATGAGTTTATACTCTAAACAGTCTAAACGCATAATTTATAAACATGCACGGTACAAAATAATAAATATAGAATACAATATATTATATACTTTTAAAAAATAATTTAATGTGCCAATACGGTTTTGGAGCGTAAATGTGTATCACAATATTATTATTTAGTGTAATATAGAATATCATAGCATGCAAAATTATATGTCTATATATGATCGTACGCAACACAGTCATATAATGAATATAATCTATTGTACACCTACGTACGCCAGCCAAGTGGATAAATCTCGGGTCGCGTATTACATTGCAATATACTAGCGTAATCACTGTACTTGTAAAGGGGCTTTTTTTGATATATATATACGCGTAGGATCCCTCGTTCACGCAAATAAAGTGCGTGATGATCGCCCAGTCACCCTTCCTGGTTATAATATAAGAATCCGTTTCGAGTCAAACGTCGTCGTCGTTACCGTTTTTCACGGTCCCCTTAGCAGCATGTTTACATTTTATATTCGTGTACGGAAAACGCACCCTGACACACTTATTAGTCGATGATTGTCCCGGTGTGACTACATATAAAATTTAGTATATTGCAGGTGTAGCACAACACTTATCAAAAAAATAGGCGTCTTATATTCCATCTATCGTAAAATATCGTCTACACAAATGGTAAATCATTTTTCCCTAACTAATCAATCGCGATTTATTTAACTAAAATGTAGTGTATTGTTCATCAGCAATGACGATCGTCATCGTCGAATATATTCAAATTGTATACATCGTTACATTACATATTATTATGTTTTTTATTCAACGGCAGCTTTATGGATTTCTAACATATCAATGTCTATAAACTGGCCGTCGCCATCCATATCGTCATCAAATTATCATATCGTAACGTATAATCGTTATTCGTTGTGGACACGAAGGTCGAATCTTTAAAACGCCGAAAAACTCGGCTCAACGATTTCACGAATATCGAAACAATTTTCGTTACACCATTATCGTCCGAATATACAGCGAGGAAAAAGTCGAGTGAAAGTATAACGTCCATAAAAGTCGTCTAAATCAATAAGTCATCGTGACTGCATGCGTGAATACGGATCCCGCGACCGTTGTCTGCAGTGCAGTTTCTGCACTATATGATGATAATAATATATTATGAGGTAAAAACGCAATAACGTATAGGACGATAATTTGAAAATCAGCGCCGGTTTTGTATTTTTCTTATTTTACTATAGTCGCTGACGATATAATTACTATATGATTATAATAATATACGTCTGTCGTCGTTGCGTAACGTGTATAATGAAGCTATAACACAATACAATTAATTGTGTATCTATATAAATATTATAAAATTAAACTATTCAGAAGCGCCGTGTACCTATATAAGCATATACGTAATAGTTACTGTTTAATGATTAGTGATTATTTTATGATAATTCGTAATTGGTCTCAGTTGTCGGTCTCCTATTACACATACGTGTTGGGTTTACGCAGACATGTGCGTCTTTTAAACCATGCAGGGAAATTTATTTTAAAACAAAACTTGAGCTCAAAAATACTAAATAGATACCAAAATCACATTCATACACACCTTTAAGCGATTCACCGACAAGCCCGACTTTTTTTTTATTGGTGCAATTTCAGCCGTGATTTAGCGCCAAGCAGGTGTTCTGCTTTCAAATTTGAGTTACTTATAGGTACAATTAGACAGTATTATAATATAATGTATCGTTTCAAGTACTGTTTATTTGCTATCCAAAATCATCATAAAACGCTGTGCGGGTGCATTGGGTATACGCAGCATACGCTGCATCTCTATGTATATCTACACAGCGGATTCAAAAATCGTATTCAAGATACCAGGACCCGCGCGCATAGTAAAACCACAATTTTTGGGTTTTCTCCTCTAGCCACGATTGAACTAGCGCACGACTATTATTATAGGCGATTGTGTGTACGCATAAAAGTCGGGGGCGGCAGGTGTTGGCGCGTAATGGCTGTTTCCCCCTACGCTACGACCGCAATTTTTGTACCCCCACGAAAAATCAACCCTCACCAATACAATATAATGTGTATAATGTACATTCATTATATGAACGGTGATAAAAATTTTAAATGAAAAAAAAAATCAGACGAACAAAACCGTTTTCCGAATTGCGTGTACAATGTAAGGGGGTTAGCGGGTCGCTCGGGGGCGCAAATTTTGGGCCGTCGGCGTCGATGGTGGTGACGACGGTTACATAATATACACGATGAGGGTCGTTCGGGTCCGGGTCGAGGCCGTCGCGCGTGCAGTTGTGGGACGGTCGCCTGTCAGTCAATCGGTCGTATCGTCGTGGCGCTGCGGCACATATACGCCACTTTGTGTGTAGAGCATAATATTGTATACCTATTATTATTCCAGCAAATGGTGGAAATCCTCGTGATGCCGTTTCTGTGTAGTAATAATAATGTAATATACGCACACGTGCAGTACAAAAAAGGCGCCACCGCGAGGTTGATAGACGTTTTGAAAAGAATTCGGAGAGGAAAAAAGCAAAATTACTTGATATGGGTATGCCACTTGTCCCAACTATAAACAAATGGAAAATCGTTATTAAATCACTATTAACGTTTAACTGCACAACAATTTGGAAATATGGCGTCCGCAATATTCATACAGCGGACCAAGACAACCTATATAGGTTATAATATTATGTGCGCGTAGACGAATATGTTTTTGTCATAATATATTGTGCTGTACCTAACCGATCACACGAACAAATATTTTACAAATTAATATTTCCCACGCGATTTCATAATAATTACAAAAATGTGTCACTGCAGTGTTTATTTTATTCGCTCGACATGAACACCGGCTCGGCATTGCGCAACTATATTGGCCCGTGATAATAACACACGCACGCGCCCGCGTAATACGCGTCAAACCGTAATGACTTTTTCCATTAAACATTAGGTATACAAGTAATCGGCCGTCGATTCAGGAACGAAAAAAGGGAGGTGCTAAGACAATAAATCATATTTAATAATACGCGTTTGTACGCTGTTGTATTTATAGCCAAAAAGGCGCACTTAGTATGTATATACATGTAGGCTAGATATATATTAGGTGTGTAATATTATCGTGGATTTAAATACTTATACTTATTTATATTTATATAATAAGAATGAAATAATTGCATATTTTCTTATGCGTCAGATGATACTTTGCTTATAAATTATAAATACATAATACAGTCAAATTCGAGTCTTGCGTGTATCATTTAAATAAGATTTTACTTATTACGAAAGTAGGTATACTACGATTTAGATTACTTCAGAAAAAAATTCTCTATTTGCGATTACAAGATATTTAGGACGAACCTATATGTAGGTATACATTATACTTACAAAGTGATCGAATCGTTCAGAAATACATTTATTCTGTACCTATAATATATAAAGTAGTTTCTAAACTTTTTTAAACATTAAGCATAACTATATCCAAATACCATTATATTTATATTTATCTATGATTGTGTGCTTGTGTGTGTGTGTAAGTGTTTAAGTTTTAGATTTTTCGTTTGTTATTGCATTTATTTTTACGACATTTGTCGTCCGTTTCTGAGTGAGGAGTAATAAAACGACATTTTTTTTTTTTTTAAACATGCGCGTGTAACTTGTTTACTATATAATATCTCGTATGACGAATGCTTGTGTACTTGAAACGTTATAAATATAAGCATACAGCGCCGTTATTAAATTATATCGCAATGTACGATGAAGGACTTGAAGATCTGGTAAACTATGCGCGCGAAATAAAAGTAATATGACGTGTAAAAACCAAAAGAATAAATAAAATATCGTTGGGTCAGTCGTGTGTGTAACGGAGATAGGAAGCTAGGTCGGGTCTGGTCTAAACTTTTGCTTTCGACAAGGAAACGATGGTATAGTATTATAATAATATCACTAAGCGCAGCGCATATACCCATATATTATTTAATATATGTACATATTATAATATACTTGGTTGTTCGTAGTGTTTATACCGAGGTTTATACGCATATTACGTATATATATAGTAATAATATTATATGTTCGTCTCGCGTATCAATAATTATTGTTTAAGTCTCGCGCCTTCGGGCACAGCCGCGGCGGCCGCCGCTGTATAGTACACGTACGAGTTTGTAATATTAATATGTATATGTATATATAGATATATATTATGTCCTACCAGCCAGCTGTATACCATCGCAGTGTACACACTAAAAAAAAAATGAATAATATGTATCGTACAGGTATAACTGGGCAGTAATTATTGTAATCGCGATCGAGCCGTTGACGACGGGGGCGTTAATCCGCGTGTATACGAAAACCACTATATAGAGGTCTGAGGTACACATAAAAAATATATATAAAACAATACTGTTTAGATTTGTAAAAAAAAAAATATCATTGGGCTGGTAGAGAGTATATCTAAATCGTACCGTGTAACACCGTAAGTTATATTATATTTTAATCTGTAACACAGATATAGGTGTTTCTGACCTTCAATTTCATATTATGATCGTTGTGGCTCCGCGTTTTTATAAGTCACTTTGTTTTTATTCGCGCTCTTGTATTCTTATCCGTGTGTACAATTATTGTTGTACGGCAATTAGTTATACGAAATGCGCTTTATATACGGACGAAGCGATTAATTATAATTACTTTATTTTTCACTTATACATATTATACACATATATATATATATATTAAAATTTATATATGTGCTCGTACATATGTTCAGAAGACGCGCGCTTGTCTATTATTAAATCTTCACGAAACCACTGAATGAAAACAGACGGAACGTAACCAAATTTTCCACCCGTCAGCATACAAAATTCACAAAATTTAAGTTTAAATAATAATAGTAGTGTGGTTATTGGAGACGCGTTTGCTATGATTTTTGTATTCTATCGCCTACAATAAATTATTTTTTCCCTGTAAAAAAAAAGTGAATGTTCTGAAGATCATAATATCCTCGTAAATTATAATTGGATTAGCATTACTAAATCATTGTATTACATGTTAACATGTCTTGCGCAAGATACGTCATGTGAAAAAAAAACAAAAACTGTTATCTAAAAAGTATAATAATAATAATAATAAGATGTACATTATTAATAAAACAAAGTTACTATAGATAATATAACTGTGACTTGGCCATAACTTGGAAAACACCCATGTTGGCGCTACTCATCATTTCGAATATTTGACTGCATTTATTTTTTAGCTAGACGAAACCAAAAGCTTAATTCGAATGAGCAAATTAAAATTCGTAAGTATTTGTAAGAAACAACGTTGCTCATTATTAAATGTCAAAAAATGTAATTGCTATGTATAGTTCCTCTGTTTTTACTCGCCTTTGCAAAACTATTGAAATTTAACATATGGACTAATAAGGAATTTACATTTCACAAATATTATGCATACCAACTATTGAACTATTACCAAATTTATTCAAATTAACTAATCACAGAAGCATAACGCCACGATTTTTATGTAATCAGTCGTCGCGCTCTTCATAATAACATTTCAGTACTTCCTACGAGTATAATATCAGACATTCAGACCAATCTAAAATGTTGTGTAAACTGACCTTCAAAGAAATTTAAATTAAATTGTAAAGATTAGCATAATAATATTATCTTATATAATGCAATTCTAATTGATAATATTTATTCTGCGTATTTAAATTGTAAATTATTGGAAATAATTTGATCGTGCTGATGGAATACAATATATCGATGTTGGTGTGGAGTTTTAGCGCTGCACAGTATTATTAAAAAATAAATAAATATTTTAACTTTTATACAACTGTTGTGTACATTTAAATTCGAATTAATAACATAAAACAAATGTTATCCGATATATGCAAATCATAAACCAGTGGGAAATGGCACAGTCTAGTGTAAAGCAATACAGCAATACAGTATATTAAATATTATCCATTTATTCTCCATATTATCTTAATTTTTATTGATTTCAGCGACGTTACAAAATGATTTTGATACGATTCGATCAACATTTGTCATCGTACACTACTTACAATAAAATCCGAAAATACGCGATAGTGTTTCCTAGACCCAGGGGAACAAAAATGTATTATATAAATTTATTATTGTAAGACTTGATCTAATTTATAGGTTATTATTACTCGTTATATGGTACACATTGGAGGAATCTAAAAACGATCACGATACTCCGCATATATATTAATTATACTGTGTAATTAAACAAACGTGTGTGAAATTATACAACACATCGTTCTATACTTATACCATATTATAATCACAATGATTTAATACTATAACATATACGAACGATAATGATCGTATATTATTCTAACAATAATATTCTAAACATAATGTAGTTCCATCATACGAAAATATTTTATACAGTAAACTATGATGAAGTGTACGCGTATCTACTGCAAGTTGCAGGTAGGTAGGTGCAGAGTTGCAGTATGCATCTGCAGTTTGTCGCGGAGGTCAATTTTGTCCGATTTCGTGCGTTAAAAAATCATATTGATGTCAAATCACATGCACCGTACGGATGCTGACCCACGACTCGGAAAAACTCACATTATAGGCATAGTAGTTAACTCGAGAATTTTGTACAGACTTAACCCGTTTTAACGGTGCTTCGCTGCAAACGCGACTACGGCTTATATCTCACACGCGTGAAGATTCGGAAATAGTTTTCCGGCACACGTATGACTATACGGTGTCCTGAGGCGGCGATGATACGGCGTGCTGTACAGAACATAATATAGTCTGTCGCGCGTGGTGTAAATTATGCTAACGAAAAAAACCGACGGAAAAAAAAAACCGCGTCCACACAAATGATGGGAGGAAAAAATACACACACATATATATGCGGGAGTCGCGCTCGTGTGTATATCTATATAATATTATATATATATATATAGGTACACATCACACGCGGCGTAAATAATGTGTTTTTGGCGATCGAGAAAAAAAGCGAAATAATAGTAAATCATACACAGAAGACGTTTTATGTATGCCGCCGACGACTGACTGACTGCGGCGGGAGTCAAATCGGTCAGGTTAAATGTGCCGTGTTACGCGCGTCCTCTCTTTTGACTAGTGCGCCAAAAAGGGGAGAGACAGCAGCGTGTGTTTGAGAATTATAATAAGTCGTACAATAAATTAAAAGGACAAAAAATAAAAATAAAGACTTAAGAAAAAAAAAAAATAAAAAATGTTAACCCCAATTATCGGCGACATTATTGTGTTACACATTTCGTATCTGGTATACACGGTGATACAATACTGGGTTTTGAGGTCGTACACCACTATCACCACTACTGGCTTCTATACTTAATACAACTATAAATATTACGATCACTGTATTACGTATTATTATACTATTATCGGCGGCGTGTAGTTGTATAATAGTACTACGACGGCGTTTTTAAAGGGGCCGACGACGGTGCGCGCACGGGGACCGTATTTTGTCGGCCGGCCGAGGACGTCGTAAATTATCGGTGGCGGACCCTCCGCCCCCGCCGTCGCACACGGCCCCGGTCGGGCGTTAATTAAATAACTGTAATGGAGATAATATTGAAACATACAACACACGCGTACTCCGTACACAGCATATTATGTAGCGTTTAAGACGTATATTATAATAAACTACTTGTGTAACATTAATGTGTGTGTGTGTGTTAAAATTTCCGATGAAGACGTTTTTTTATGGACCGCGAGTATATTATGTGTGTATAATATACGATGTATTATGGCCGTAGTTGTACCGCGGCGTGCCGGCGGTCAGATTCAATTCATGTCGGAATGATTTAAGCGCGTACGTGCAACCGACAAATATAGATATATCGTATACCTACAACACGCGTTTATGTTATATAAATGTGGCCGATATCGTTTCCGCCGTACGAGCAATAGTTGTTAATATTATATTATTTTTCTGCCGACGACCATGTCCTGACCGCGCAGGTACCGCGGTATATATCGTAGTCATCGTGTGCGTTTCAAACGATGATATAGGTAATGGTATAACAATAACACATGACGCGTCCATATATAGCTGAACGGCCGAATATTTCGGAAAATTGAAAACCTTCGCGAGTTCGCGAGTTTCTTGTGCACCTATCTGCCGTGGTCACGGTTCGTAATATTGTTTCGAAGCGATTGGGCGGTGGCCAATATTTTACTTAAAAAAGTTAACGCACTATAACTATAATATGTCCATAACTATCGGGTTAGGACGAGTAAACGTATACAAGTTTATCAATAATATTATATGTTTGTTTTCTAATTATGAATATATTTGTCCAACGCGTATTTGATGAACGAAAAAAAAATAATACACCCATATGGCCTTATTATAAGATGATGACTATCACGATAAACCTGTAAGCCTCTGTGACGTCTATCGTCGTGTATTTATACCGCGATGGGTGATGAGCATCGATTCATTTGTGCTTACTCAACTTGTCACACGCTTACAAATATATAAGCCAATTAATCATATATTATTATTGAATACTTTATATTATTTTGTTAATATGCGTGCGCATGTTCTGAGAGTGGGTCATTTAAAATTTTAATGGCATGTGGTCGAAACATTTTTTTTTTTTTTTAGTATATAGCATTTATTAATAATTTGTCAAAACCGTTTCTGAGAACAGAATAATGGTTAATGTATTTTAATAAATTTTAAATAATATAAACAAGAAACAAATAACAGTAATATTATAATGACTAAAAATATATTTTAGTTTTTAAAGCAAGCGTAACATTATCATATAGTTACCTACTCTATAAATAGTTATAAGTTATAACTAATAACTATGTAATATATATTTTTTCATACCTGCAATACTGTTTAATACTTAAACCATTATGTTAAATCATAATATTTCTGGTCATTTTGTATTTTGGTTTTTATCATTGCAGTTCTATAAGTAGACAGGGACTCAACGACATTAACATAACTACCTACATGAAATAATTTTAAAAACCAAATGCTTTTAATTTTTTTATTAAACTGTTCACGTGTCGTATAATATTATAATATAACAATTATTGTCTTATTACTGCACCGTCTGTGCCAATACTTGAAAGAACTTTTTCAACTACATACGAATCAGTTATATACTGCGATTAGATCACGCTGGACGTTTCGATCAGATTATTAATCCCCAACCCCCGTAAACACGGTGATGGTGCGTAATTATTGCATTGTGGCTGCGCTCAGTTTATTTTTACGATGAAAATCGTTTCGTATGAAAAGCATTCGTCGCGCCCGCCGTACACAAACCAGACGGAAATGCGAACGCGTAAACACTAAACACACCTGCAGCGACGGTCCTCGCCGACAGAATGACGAGACCACATAAAATATCAATTAAAATAATTAATAGTAACACGAAGTAATATTATTATTTTCAAACGTGAATTCTTATGGTAAACGCCGCAACCGCGTGCTCGATAGTTGTTGATTATTATAATTTTTCTATTTCTTAGCTACATCATTACTATAATATAATAATATATATTGTAGGGACGAGTGTTACCTTATACTAAGTTATACAACATTATGCACACATAATATTATTAAATAATGTGTACGCTGTCGCTTCGGCGTTTGGTTCGCGTGATTTATGTCGTATAAAGTACTATAAACGACGAAATCAACGGATTTTTGTCTTTTTGGCGGCGGCGACAAAAGAAAGTTATAATTAAAACTTTGTTTGCCGCAAGCGCGCGTGCAAGTATGTGTGTATATATGCGTGTGTGTGTGCACATAGTGTTCTGGCAAAGTATTTTTTTCTTCTGTTTTAATATTTATATATATATATATATATTATATATTATATATACTATAAAACCGTTCAGAGATTTTTATTTTTTAAATAAGCGTTAGTAGTGTGTTTTGTAGAATGATTTATGTGCTGAGCGCAGGCGTGGGCCATATAGCGTACATGTTCTCTGTATTAAACCAGCTACTATTATAATATTATTATGTGTACCACACAGCACACACCCTGCGTTCAACAGTATGTCAGCCACTGATATGAGAGAACACACGTAATAATAATAATATTATTATTACTTAAACGTGTATAAAATACTACGATGTGTGTAGGTATAACGCACTGCGCCGTACAAGTCTTATCGTATCTTCGGATATGTGGTGTATGGTGTAATTATTATTATATTATTTTTTTGCAATAAGACGCGTGTTATAAAAACGCTAAAGCAGGTTCGAACTTTGGTAGTATATAAGCGTCGAGGGAGCGTGTCAAGAGATGGCATAATATTTATAATTCTTAATTATTTAGTGTCAGTTAAAGATTTTATTTTAATTTTTTTTTTTTTTTTTTAATAATTTTATCAGAAAAATGAAATGTAGGTAATGTAATGTTACGTAACGTATTCCCAAAAATTCAATTAAAAATAAATTTTTTTAGAAAATACAACATTACAATTTACTGATCATTTTATTATCTGAAATTTAGACTTTTAATTGTCATACTGTAATATTATCCGATGAAAAAGTTTAAAAATTAAAAAATATTTGAAGGTTACTTACTGCTTCCTTCAATCGAGGATGAAATATAACTTTTAAAAAACTATATGATTTTATCTATAGACTTATATCAGTATAATATGATAAATACTAATATAATATATTACTCTATGTATAAAAATGTTGAAAGATGACGGACGAATATAATATGTAGAAAATGTCATCGACGACGCAAACCGTCGCCACCCGAAAAAAATGTCTGTCGCACGAGTAATTCGCCAATCACTAAAACGTCTAAAACATATAATAATAATATTATTACATATAATAAATAATTCGTCGTACGAGTCATATGACAGTGCATATTATATTACCAGCTGTTTGATTTTTTTTCTGTTTTTAAATTATGATTTTGTTGAAAACTCGCTTCAAGCTAATGAATTCGTTTATTTATTAACTTTTAATCACGTTGACGGATTGCTATAAAAATCTAGGGGATTAGACAAACACGATTTTGTTAGTATGCATACCCATATATATATATATATTTAATTACATTGTGATTTATATTCAGTCGAATGAAATGTTAGTGCAAAAAATCACATAACATAAGAAGTAGAATAACAGGTACATGTTGTACATATATTCTACGAGTATACAGCTACGATGACATTTATTCGATCAGGTGGTGCATATTTTATACAAAAATTATTATGAGATATAATTGCTTCCCAATCTTAGGCTGCATTATTATAATTCAATACAATATTATTATTGTTTTAATTTTGATTTTTCATAAACAAAATACTGACTACTCACGGTTTCGATAAAAATTGTCATTGCACTTGCTATTATATTATGTGCTAGCTGACCCCGTGAACTTCGTTGCCCGTTAAAAATTCCAATTCTATAATATCATTAACTAAGATATTTTCATTGACTATTTTGATTCTCAAAAAAATTGTTCAAGCACCACTTTAAAATGCGAATTTTGTAAAATTCTTTTTTATTGCACACTAAATTTGTGGTACGATTTTACGAATGTACCGTGTAAATTGCAAGCATCGATCAATCATTGTTCAGACTTCTTTTATCAGTCAGTGAGTTACTCAAGTAATAATATTATAGTCATTCTTCTTGGCGTTGCTCGTGAGGTTCTTATATGATTATGCGAGCAGTAGATTATCATGTAGGCAATCCACCACGGATGGATTACGGACCCTGCGAGATGTATACTTAAGTTTATAATATCTAACCCTTATGTTTCAAAAATATCAATTTTTTTTTACTGCAGTGGACAAAATACAATAATGTGCCATCTCTTGGTTTTCATATTGTTATGTTAGTCTATTGCTGTGATTTTGAGATTTACTGTGGACATTGACTTATTTCGCTAATTCTTATTTTTGTTGTTATGGCTTTGACAAAATATAACAACAGGTCTACAACTATTATATTCAATCATAACCAATAAATAATAAATAGCAATAATAGTTTATTTCTTGCTGGACAGTGACGTCATTACATTACATATTATTTTATTTACATAAGTATCTTCTCTATAGGACCGATTCATCAGTGAAAAATGTTATAAAAACGGGGAAAATAAATAATAATAATAAAAAATTGTTACTATGGTTACTGAAAATAAAATAATAATAATAATAATAATAGTAATAATAGTCTACGTTACAGGCCATTATTTATAATAATTGATAACTCCTTTGTTTATTAAGTTAGAGAATCGATCAAATGACATAAACCTTCTCCGCAATAAGCTCTTCGATTCAAAAAAAAAAAAAAACATAACAATCTGTTCAGTAGTTTTCGAGAACATAGGCCTCAAGGTTTACATTGGTTTTCATTTTCACATTTATATATTATATAGATGCGAAATAATAATATAAATATACATAATATTAGCTTTTATTAATCATACTGATATTGATATTATATATTGTATTACTGTAGACGATAACTGATATAATACGAGTACCGTCAACTTTCTTTCGAAATATCCATCCATAAATAATCTTCTGCATAATGCCAATATTCCTATTACACGCATGTAAATATACAGTCGTATATGTGCAATGTGCATACGATGTATACACCCGTGAATGACTTATTATAGCTTTTCTATGTATAAGTATAACCTGTGGGACTAAGGGTGGTTCGCGAAAAAATACAATATGAACAAAATACATACCGTTGTACGTGAGCAGGTCAGGTACATATATGTATATACCTGTTTACTGTATGATAATATAGTATACACGTATTTATATGATAACAGGCCGAGACGGATAATTAAACAACAATATGAATAGGTATTGTATAAATATATAAAGTAAAAAAAAAACCGTATCGAAATACGAAAAAAATAATAATAAAAGAATAGGCGAAATAAAAATCAATTTTCTCCGGACAGAGTCTCGTTTTGTTTTTTATCGTTTGACATCCCGACCGCCGCCTGTGACCCGTATACCTATAAAATATATATATATATATTATATTCTCCACGCGCGCAGTAGTGGCGGCTTACTACTGCTTGTCCCTTACAGTGTACACACGTACGTATATAATACACCACGCACGCAATCTCACGTTTGATTTACGATCATCACCGGGTGTGTATCAATTAAACCGTTTCCCTTTGGCCTGAAAAACACACGCACACACGCAGATATTCGTATATTTACTCGTACACACGCGCAGGGGACCCTAAAAAACAACGGCTCGAACCAATTCCCATGATGTTTTATCACTAAAAAAAAAAAAAAAAGTCCGAGGTCTATTAGCCGCGCGAGAGCAACACCCCGTGGGAGGAGGGCGCCTCTTGCGGTACTTATCTATATATAATATATGTGTGTACGAACGTCGAGATGTAGCTGGCCACAGCGGCACTTATTCTTTATTATGCGCCTATTTTTTTGCACTGTACTTTGGTCGTGGACAAGAGGGCGCAGTGCGCTAACCGAAGGGGGTGTGTTTGTTTATATATACATCGAATATTATATAGGTATAAATACATATAGGTACCGCGGCGGTTTACACGGCCGTACACGTAAGAAAACGGCGTAAATTTCCTTTGCCCTCCCCACCATATATACAATATAACACACAAACACACGTCGGGCGCTCGCGCGCATGCAATAATATATATAAACATACAACGACTGAGATATCTCCGGGTAGCGAGTGACAGCCGAGGAATCCCGGGCACCCAATCTAAACGCCATAAATTTCTTTTGGGCCGCCGCCACCGCCGGTGGTTTTTCTCGTCGTGCATGTGTATTTTATTTCTCCCCCGTATACATATACTGATCGTATTATATACAGTATTATATTATGTACACTCGAAACAACAAGAGTGTTTAACCTTTTATTTTGGTTTGTTTATGTCGTTCGCACGTCGAAAATTGATTTAAAACACACGCCGCCGTGTAGATTTTTATAATATATTATTATTTTTGTGTATATAGAAGCAACTGGTAGTCGCGGCGCAACACAAGTAAATGGGTATCATTATATATACGCATAAGACCGCGTGCGATAAATTCGTCGGCATACGTAACAATAATATTATAATAATGTATAATAAAATATTATGCGATTTGTTTGAGCTCTTCAAAGGGTGAGGTGAACTACCGCACGACCAAAGGCGAAATGACGCGCTCGTAGTGATTTACGGGCGTTGCGTACGGAGAAACGAACCAGTACAACCGGTGGCGCGATCGCGGTAATTACCGCGCGGTAATGTTTCTCCGGGCGTTTGTGTGGGGTTCGCGTCACGCAAGTGTTTACCAATACGGTGTGACGATCATCAACTCTACTAAAATACGTTATTAATACATTATACGCAGAAAATTATACGTAATAATATATGTTTTTTTTTTTATTTTTATACGTAAGTCATATATATTGTGTACACACACTCGTGTTATGTACCATATTATGTCGACAATATAATTCGAATGCGCGTGTGACGTACTCGACGATAATTTCTGGTTTTTATTTCGACTCTCGCTCTCTCTGTTTATGGTTTATATACCACCGTCTGTCCGACCGTCCGCCTGTCTGTCTCGTCTATCGGATATCGCGTTTATCCTTAAACCGTCGTCGTAGGTATACTGTCGGTGTATATTGTGTAATATGTACATGAAGGTATACGTACATGGACAGTCGTCCGAGTCGGTTGAAGGTGATTTATTGCGTGTGGTTTCATGTAGCGCTGCGCAGTCACATTATTCATATAATCCGGACGGACGCGGACTTATTATTGTAAGCGACTGTGTGCTGCAGGATTTCGGTCGACTATAATATGTGCGCTGCTCGCGTTCACAGTTTACAATTTACAATTATAATTTTATTTCGACGGAAAACGGCGCGTGAAAGAATGACGAATGCTGACGATATTATACATTATAATATATTGTTATATACGGTCTTGTTAGTTTACCGTGAAACATATTACCGTAAATTATTATAATCGGTATAAAAAAAAAATAAGGTGACCTAGTCGCATTATAAGTATTTTGTACTTCCACAGTGTCAGAGTGAAAACTTAACTGACCACCGCGTCGCAATTTTGAATCGAGATGAATATACTGTTTCTATACTTTTATAACAATAATAATATGATGTTGGTATAACGACTTGTGTACCACGGCGACCATATAAGTGGCAATCGAGTCATCTAATTCGCAAGCGTAATCACTGATGCGTTGAAATTAATATGTTATTAATTGTCGTACAATTTTTTTTCTTTGTTATTATCGTGACTCATTAGTAATTATGTTCTACAATAATCTATGTGATGAGAATATGAAAAGTTTCACCACACCGCCGCTGCTAAAAAAACGCTTGTATGATGTCGTGTACACGATCTAAAAAGTCTTATCACGCCTGTTGTAATCGCTACAAAACGGCTTATAAGCGGAATCCTATTTTTCTGGTCAGTTATTATAATATTAGAATTATTAGATACACACAGTCACCCGTTTCATCGTTGTTTTTGTCACTGGACTTATCTTTCTTGTCCGCGATATAGTTGCAGGTTATCGCCATCGAGACTATTTCAATAATACTATATTAAGTATTATACATACTATTTTGTAAATTGGTCACGCATACATACCCTGTTTTAGATAATAATAATATAGAAACATTTATGACGTGACGAGACGACACACTGATAATGCACAACGCGATAAATCGTATAGTGATCGCGTCATATTATTTATATAATAATATTGATTGCCGCATCCAAACGATTTATGGTTATGATTATGGAAAGGGGCTATGAAATTAAACATCCATGAAGTCGTTTTCTGGTGTCTTTTAAGTATTATAATATTACGTAGTCTCACACGAGTCTTCTTATTACACGACGATTTTCGTAAACTTATTTATTTCTATAATATGTTATCATTACATATTTTAAATTTTATAAATTATATAATATAATTATTTTTGACGAAATACATTGAAAACCTATTTTTGTTTTGTCGTATGTCACCACTGTATAGCCATCACACAGACATAATGGTATTTTTAAACGCGTCGAATATGATGCGGACTAGTGTTTTTCTATAGAATTCCTCCCAAGCCTATGAAAAACACAATATTATTATTGTTGGGATGACGAAATCACTCGGCCTAATCGCCGTCGTCACCAGCGCTCACCATCCGTATACTATATATGCACTGTCTGGCCGGTGTCCAAGAGCCTTCGCACCCCGTTGATACACGTCATATTATCATATCCAGTGTGGTTCGCCTATTGGGTATACTATATATTATATATGCGACGTAGACTCTCATGAATTTGTGAAAAAAACAAGTATGTACATCATGTGCTATGCAAGTGATATTGCGAATATCAAGAACAAATCGTTAACGCGATACTGGTCCTATTGAACTTTCTAATTAAGCAGATCGTTAAGTCCGAATCTCGTCTCTGATGAGTGGATTAACTTTGAAATTATATGACTGCGGTAGTAAAAACAGAACGAATCGTATGATTTCAGCAGCATACTTGAACTTAGTAGTCAGTCGACTTATTTAATTAGTCTATTTTCATAAATTTTCAATAGGTTTTAAGAAAAACGTGTTATTTTTATTTTATCTGTAGGTATGTTCGTAGCTCATCACCACTTATAATAACGTTCGACTATCAGTAAAATATTATAAATTATAATATATCCATGGTTATACAACTGAAGAATTAGTATAGGTATTTTTAAAAAAAAACAATTTGAGAAAATCATTGACTATATCATTGTATCCACTACTATAGTCGTGGTATGTAAATATTATATAGCTACCGATCATCAAACGATTTTTACAAATAAACGATATTTTAAGTGACCCGTCGATCGCGCGTGTAATTATAATTCATAAGATAACGCTATAGGTACCCGACTAGATCGATTCGTTTAATGATATAATTTTGTTTAGCAATTTTGTCAATTAATAAAAATAAAAACCTAATTGGAAAAATATTAATGAACTAAACTAAATATTATATTTTATTTTACAGTATGGATGACTCACGCATGATTATGATGACTCGATAAAAATTTAAAACAGTAATTCCACAATATAATAGTACATAATAATATTTTAAGTTATAATATAACAATAAATTATAATATTTTATATTTACAACATAATTTAAAATATTATAATTATTATAAACTGCAATATCGTTTTGGTACAAGTACTGAAAGCTATAACAAAATAACAAATTATAATATATAAAAACATGAAAGACTATAATTAATTATTTTCCACGATAATATTCATTGCAGCAGTTGTGTTTATGATATTTATACATAATAATTGAAAATGTAAAAAGAAACATAAGTCAGTTTTTTATATTAATCTTATTATTTTTTAAAGAATCTATATGAAACAATATTTTCTTAAAATAGTATAATTTATAGGTAGGTTTACGTTTGCGTAAAAAAAAACTTGAAGACTATAATAAAAGAAAGAAATTAGCTTTATGTTTTGTTTAATTATCTATTTTCTAAGTTCCAAATTAAAAATATTTCGATAATATTAATATGGTTACGAAAGATATCGAATTTTTAATTTCTAACTTTTTAGTTTAGTTATAAAAAGAAAACATTTAAAAATATTATGTTTGAAAATACGAGTTTAGAAATTTATTAAATTGTTTGTAAATTATAATAATTATTAATTTAAAATAACCTTTCGACGTTATCCAGTTACAACCTTACAATATATTCCTATATGACCGACAATCGTATCTAATGAAAAGGGGTCCAGAATTATTTTTTATCAATCTACGATGAGTCACCGGATGTATATATGGTGTATACTATTATCGACTGAATAATATTTGTAACAATGAATAAATACTAAAAATTATTACTTATTATTTAGAAACATTGTGAAGAGAAATAAAAATAAAAATAAATAAAAATTAAATACCTATAATTATGTTAACAATATGTATTCGTATTATGCAATACAAAATTAATTGATGTGTTTATTTAATTTGTTCTAACACTTTTTTGTACATAAAATTATGTGTAATAAAAATGGAGGCATATAAAATCCACTAACAATTTTTAATTATATTTTTTATGTTATCGACAAAACGTGCTCGTGCTAAATGGACATCAAATATAATGATAATCATAGGGTAATCACAATTAGTTATGATGTAGTAATAATGTTCTTGTACAATTGTACCTAAAACTACACTATAATGTTATATTGAATAGTCAATATTTTCCGTTAAATAAATTTTATAGATTTTGAGTAATTTGAGTAGCTAATATAGTTTTAATGTGATGTGTATTCTTTGAAATGTATTTTATGTCTGTGATAATTTTTTAAGTGCATTTTCGCATTTTCCTATACAGTAGGAGTTCTAGATAGTATCTGATTACCTATTTATCAGATATTTATTGTATAAACGGTAACAAAATTGATTTTGATCGGTATCATAGGTAATTTTATTTTAATTTAAAATATTTAATTTTTTTATTTCCATAAAATGTTAAGTGATTTGAAATATTTACATTTCTGTTTAGTTGTTCTATACTAGACTTTCAATGAACTTTTTTATTCAAGTATTAAATCGTATCATACATTATATATAAATTTACAGTGCATACTATTACAACAGACTACGCGGAGATAGACAACTATGCGAGTGAACAAAACTATCTTTTTAAATTTTATTTATTTTTGGCAACGTTTACAAATTGCGTTTAAATCGAGTTTGGATACGGTGCGCGCTTTTTAAAGTATATTATAATATTATTATTATTACTATTACATGATTATACATTTATATATATGCGCTCGCGAGCCTGGTCACTTCCATAAATGTGGGAGCACTTGGCAAGTACGGGCGAATCGTTTATTTTTAACCATTTTTAATCTAGCGCTTAGTATAATGCACATACGATTTTGCGTACATAGTGTATTATCACGATATTTTTAACGACCATTTTTTTTTCATATATATATACACAGGTACATATTTAAGTATATATTAATATTATACACGTGAACGAGTCTCGTGACTATTGTTTTAATAAGCTATATAACATAAAAACAATAATAACTTATAATATTTGTTTATTATTTAACTTATGATACAGTCATCTATTAGTACTATATTATGTAGTCATATACCTATGCACACTGTTTATACTTATATACTTCAGTAAAAACTATCACGATTCACGTTCAAATGTCTCGGATGAAAACTTCCGCGTAGTTATATATAGGTTACTAAAATACGTATATATATATATATATATGGTCTTCCATCCCGCGCAATTAGTTTTATATACCTATACGATTTCTGCTTTTCGGGACAGGGTGAACCGCTGCGTGAGCGGTCCGGAACTATAATAAAAACACACCCTTACAATACACCCCTTTCCATCACCTATCTGATGGGTATATAATATATATATATATACGTGCGACGTCTCTCTGACCGGTCGTGGTGGTGGCGCGTCTTTCCCGTATATATGTCATAACCGCGATATAATTTGCCGTTTGAGACGTGACGTTCCATCCTACCACCCCAACCGCGGCATAACATTACGTGAACGATTTGTACCACGGTTTCTCGGACCGCGTCCGCGCAGTGCGCCAGCAGCGTCGCATTCAATTACGCCACTGCCGACCTCCACGGATCTAGACTGCACGTCATAATATTATATATGGTAGATAAATGTATAAAGGTATGGGCAAAGTGTTATTATAAAGAAAAAATGCCGACTTACCATCCGATTCAATTTGTTTCAAAAATCCTCCGCCGTAACGATTACCCACCGCGATATCATATGGTACATCGTTACATCCCCACCCTCACCTGCATTGGTTCTCGCTCGTCTTATGACGTACGAATAATAATAATATAGATATATATATATTGTGTATAGGTTTTTTTTACGTATTATTACTATTATTATTTGCTCTCGCTCACACATACGCGCGGACCGTTGTCGCGCACACGCATGTAATATACGCGCGTATATACTCGGTTTCAATAAACACAATTTTGAAACCCGCCAACTCGCACTCGGAGGTTATTTCGTCTGTTTTTTTTTTTTGACGGGGAGGGATGGCGAAGGGGTGAGCGCGCGTAACACCGCCGTCTGGCCATTTATAACTGTCCGGGACTCTCTTTTCAACGAGTATGTATGTACGCCGCGCACTCAGGTTTATATACGCTCGCGGGTCGGCCCGTCACTCAAATCGTTTTCACTTACCTCGCGTATATACACCGTTGCAGAGCATATAGATATACAACATTATTGCACCGTTGCCGACGCGTTATTCTCGAACGTTTCTTTTTTTCCAACTCATCCCCCCCCCCTCACAACATACCGCTTCACGTCCGAAAGCCTACACTGGTATAACCACGACGGCAACCGGGGTTATTCGCAGGTCGTGGTTTTCCGTTTCCGCTTACATCTGCACATACGCCAATATAACACAAATTGTGTACACACTAGTACCTGCTATAATATATTTGACATATTGTTACGAATTACTCGTTGTCCGGCCGTCCACGAACGCCGACGAAATAAATTTATTATTATCTACGTACTGAGGAGTCACAATACAAGGGTAGGTCTTGCTTGTATACGATGGTAACTCGTTGAATACAGTTGGCCGCCGTCGGTCATGGCGGCGGTGAAACGGTTGGTCGCAATCAAAGTCGCACGGTCATCGTTCGAAAACGTCAAGTCATTCGATGGGATCCTTCTCTATACAAAATGCAATGCAATACGGATTATTCGTAATGGTATATACTTCGTGTATGTTATGAATGCTTGAGTGATGGAAAATGGCCGAAGTTTGTCCCCATACATATTCTCTTCTCTCGGCCGCCTCCCGCAATCACATCAATACCTATATCCAAAGCGACGTGTTAATTGTTGTGTTTAATTCATCAATAAGTCTATAACAAATACTCGAATACTCATTATATTATTGGTTTTAGTATTAATATACCAGTGATAATATAATATGATAATATTGTATTGAATTTATTTTAAATGTGCCAATTAACGTTTTAACGTTATGTAATAAATAAAATACAAAGTTAATAGCACCCACGTGGTTGTAAGTGATGTAATATGTATAAAATTATTTTTTTGAAGCTATTGAAGCTATATACTTTGATGTCCTAGAAAAAAATACTCCAATTAGATATAGATAACCATAAAATTATGTTTATCATCAAATATTATAAACGATCATTCACGAAGTCACAATAAATGTACATATCATTTTTTGTTACACCTAATCATTACTTCGTTCAAACCAATATTTTAAATTTATTTCACCGTACAACAGAGATGATACTAAATGGAGAACTGAATAGTCTAAATAATGAATAAAGTATTTATTTTGACTGTAGTGTTTACTAATGAGTAATGATCTTTAAATTAATCATTTTTTTATTTTCAAAGAATTATATATAGCTGATTTAAATTATGCAAACAAGCGTTTGCTAAAATTAGTCTTATTAACTTGAACAGTATGCATTTGTAAAAAACGACCTTTCAACATTTCAAATTAACCTCTTGATATTTTAAATAAAATAATCAACATTTTTAGTCTATTCGAATGTAATTTGCAGACGACGGCCACAGTGCAAACTATTTACTGTTTTTGTTGTATAGATTTCTTCACGTCACAGTTTAAATAAGAGTAGTTATTTTTTTTTTTTTTTTTTTTGAGCTATACAACTTGAAAATGCATTATTAAAAATATATATTTACAATAAATAAGATGGTAAAAATAATAAATATATATGTAATACCTATTAATATATAGTATACTATATAAGCGTATATATGTTTAAATATTGTAAATTATTTATTTATACTTGAAAATAAATTGGCAAACATTATCAAAATAAATCTCCTTGAGTGACTGCAGCTGTAAAACGATCGTAAGTGAACTTTAATTTGTCAGCACGTCGTTATATACGATAATATAGTATAGGCTTATATACTTCTTAGGAAGAAAAAAAATCAAACATGCAAAAATTAATAATTTTTATTATATTTTAGTGTAACGTAATATTTTAAAGGAGCTATATGTTGTGATAATAAACGAATGTTTTGTTAATATAAAACTCATTATTACAGAACATTTTTCTAATTATCACATTATGCACTTAGGTACTTGATAATATTTACGACTAGTGATCGAAAGGGGGGATCTAGGTACCCTAGATTCTATGCCAACGTATTAACTACCACGGAGTCAATTTAAAAAAAAATGCACTTAATAAAACGATAACCAAAAAATACCACGTCTAGTTTATAGATCTCGTAATATATCAAGCTGCAACCCTACAGTATGCAGTTTCATACCAAAAGTTATGTACCTTTTAAAACGAGATCTTTTAAATTTAAACCGTTACGCGCGTATAGAAAAAAATCGATTTTGTATTTATTTCGTTAAAAATGTTGAGATAGACGGTAGATAATGTCTTAATAGGTATATGATAATATTAAGGTGTATTATTATGTTATAATTATTATAATATCGTAATCATATTGTAATAATCTGATTGGGAAAAAAGTGATGATGATAATATTATACTCGTATATTTATGATATAATGTAATATGGCAACATGGCCGTGGGGTCTATAATGCATAAACTGATTTAAAAAATGAAAAATCCATTATTATTTCTACATCAGATGGAAATATACATTCATGAATAATATTATGGGGTATGAAAAGTTTAAAATAAAACACGGACACGACTATTCACGTCAACGGTTAATTTGTCTGATTATTATTATCGTCACTGCTAGTCGTCGAAATGTCTGTTCGCGGGGCAAAAATTCGTCGGCAGTTTGACATTTTCCCGAACTAAAAAATACCTATATATATTATATACATATATAACAATTTTAAAAAAAAAAATAGTATAATAATAATAATTACTATACGCGCCCACTCGACGGCGGCGATGACGACGACGACGACGACGACGACGTCGTCATTACCGCCATGTCTCGTACCGAAGTCGGATCTGTCACCGTTTTAGACGCGTCGTCTGCCGTAGTGACAACCGAATCCCGTCGACGCGACGCGTGAAAAATATAAACAAGAACCTCAACCACTGGAATAATTGGTGCCCAAATCGACCGTCGGCTGACTTCTAGTTCAGACGCTTAGACGATGATCTAATATTGCACAGAACATTATTAAAATGGTGGGGTAGACATGAATTAATATGCACAAATGCACAATACACATATTATATAAATCATATAAATAGGTATAAAAACACTCCACAGTTTATAAGCTATAAACATAATATTTAGAGACTGTACACAACTATATAAGTATTACACATTTTTGTAAATTAACTGTTATATCACCGAGAAAGAATCTTTAAAATAGTATATAGGTACCTATTATAAGGGAGGCTTTGACCAGCATAACGGCTTTACTCGTACCCGGCCTATTATTAACATATAACACCATAATAATCGTATGGGAGTCAGTGGGAGGCGGAAAAGAGGATTTGCGAGATATGATTTACCGATGTTATCACGTCTTTGACTATATTTTTGGCAACCTCTGAATGCGCGTGTCATATGCACGTCAACACCGACTAGTAGAATACACGCGCGGAAAACAAAAAAAGACATGCCCGTGTCGTGTAAGTACACGAAATTTGTCTTGGAATGTCTATTCGAAAGCAACCCCTCCCCCCCTACCAATTCGAGAACGACCGCTAATTCTAGTTACAACGGTACAAGGTCTAGACGGCTGTATATGAGGGATTAAACGTTTTTCGAGTGTGACGCGCACGACAGTTGTACATCGGATCGTAGGCACATAGTGATATTAACAGATTTAAAATTATACATAATATATATATCGGTACACACTGTTATATACCTACAACAGGAGTCTGTGACGAAACGGATATCCGGTGTTTTTGTTCCATCGTATAACTATCGTTTCGACCATCGGGGTGTTCCACTTTTATTCAAATCGTTTAGTTTGTACCTGTGGGCTGTGATAGAATATAGGTAATATTATTACGAGTAAGTAAATTATAATAAAGATGTCAACAGACTTCGTGGCGCTCACGCGCTCTTTGGAACAATATTAAGGCTTGCACCTCTGACGTATTATAAGTTATAACGATAATAATAATACACATTAGCTATCTATACACATATTATAACTACGTTGTCACAAGACGTGTTGAAAAAATGCTCGTTAGACCGTTTAACAAGTTGTCTAATTATATGAGAGATTTATAACTGCACTGTATGTTGCGCGCTTTTCAGCGATTCTTTTATGCGTTTTATATATTGTATACATGTGTGTATATTACGTACGTAATAGCTCTGTTTCGAGCAGTACTGACGAACAGTCAATTAAGTCGTATTGTTTGTTCGCTCAATGTATTTGTGTGTGTGTCCGTCTATGCATAGCATATGAGTATACATCGATACACTTATTATTATACATTTTATATATACATTAACGAGACTTCTGTGTTGTACTTTAAACGTCTCACTATAACACACTGGTATTATACAGCTTATAGTTACCTATACATATTAAATACTTATCATATTATACTATGTACATAACTAATTGTAAAACAACGAACCTTGCAATTTACATACTGATATATATCAAAATATGTTCACATATAGATATTGTCTATACGCGATACATCCATGTACATAACATTAGATATTCTCAACTCAAAAACCCGGAGGCTGCATAATCGTCCTTTCAGTTTTTGCTCCACTATTTAATTTCTGTTGGATATCAATTGCATCACAGCTTCATGTGAACACCATTATTATTCAAATCCAAAGATATTATGTAGTATTATAAAGATAACCTTTAAAAAACACGTCTATATATAATATATATATATATATATATATATATGTGCTATTATATAATACAGCTAAGACCAACTTGAAAAGCGTGGAATCGATGATAAAATTGAATTAAAAATACATGTATGATATTGAATATAATATTTTTTAACTCGTGTTCTGAAAATTACTATTGTTTATTCTCGATATAAAATCAATATTTTTATAATACACTGTGTGACAACTCTAAACTTGATTTTAAATTAATATTTAACAACTCTGGGTTAGGTAGCTATTAGTACAAAACAAAAACTACTCATCCATCTCGTTTTATTCGTTGCATATTTGCGAGTTGATTCCATCAATTTTTTACTATATTTTTATTTACCTCTACGTATATAGGGACGAGTATATCTTAAAAATGTACTAATATTTATTATTATCGATATCGTCGTCGTCGCATATAATATATGTAATATTTTGTATTCCAAGTGCTTGTTCTGATTGCGATCGATGCTTGCAGGTACGGTGAACGCCAACGGCGAGACGAAACGGCAGCGCACGTCGTACACCCGTTACCAGACGCTGGAGCTGGAGAAGGAGTTCCACTTCAACCGGTACCTGACCAGGCGGCGGAGGATCGAGATCGCGCACGCCCTGTGCCTGACCGAGCGGCAGATAAAGATATGGTTCCAGAACAGGCGGATGAAGTGGAAAAAGGAACACAAGATGGCCAGCATGAACATGGTGCCGTATCACTATCACATGGCCGCCCAGCCCTACGGCACCCCGTACCCGTTCACGCACCTCACCACCTGAGATTCGTATTATTAATTTAACGGTTCCGTTTAGGCGTCGTCCGCGCCGCCGTCGGTCGGGCACAACGACGGCGGCGGTGGCGTCGCTGAACGGCAAAACGCGCGATAGGTAAGACAACCGTTAAATTAATAATACATATAAAAAATAAAATTCACGAGACGTGCGAAAACGCGTCGCGGACGTTACACGCGTCGACGGGTGTGCGCGAAATTCGCGACTGCGCATATCGGTCGTCATATTGTAACGATATATTGTGTAATATATGTGTGTATAAAGTGTACGATACTTATCGATTATATTCTATAAAATATATATAATTATTTGTGTTTATATTTCATAGGTAAAATATATTATATATTATATGATTCATTTATTATTGCGACTTGTATTTATAGTTTTATCGCTTGGACATCATAAAATAATGTGTTGTATCGTGTAATTGTGTAAAATATGTGTTTTTAAAAAATAATATAATAATACGATGAACGCCGCTCGTCGTAATAATAAAAAAACAAAAAACAAACAAAAAACCAAAAAAAAAAAAAATAAACCATTTCATTCGATACTTTTCGTTTCGATTTCATGTTTTATTATGATATATATTTATACATAGTTGAGTGTTGACCCCGCCGAGTACAACAATAATTTATTGTCGTGTTATAATAACATAAGAGCATTCTTGCGATTATACCACGTAGCGATTACACCGGCCGTTGCATCCATAAAATACATGTCTAAGACCGATTTTAAATTAGCAATCGTAAAATCCACCTGCGCAATTGCACTTTTCGACTTTTCGTATAAATATAATAATTAAAAAAAAAAAAATCCTTACTATCTATTGCTGCTATTTCCGGACGGCGTGAATTTAAAGATTTGAGTGAGACACTAAAAGGTCGAAACCGAAAATAAACATAAACGATAAGAGTACGCGGAATAAACTATAGAAAACAACCACGGTTCGCGTTCCCGTGGCGAAAGCAAGGATAGCGTTTGCTCAAATTAATTTTTTTATACATCGTACTGTGAATGGTCGGTGCAAAAGAGGAGATAAGATGATGATAGCAATCAATAAAATAGGAGACGCTTCGGATCGACACGAATATGTTTTTAGTACGTATCATCGTTTACTGAGACGCGTACAAATACCTATGACTGTAACATTTTTTTTTTATACGATAAGTATTAGCCACGTGACCGACTTAGTCGAGATCTGTCGGTGGTACTTAATTCTTACTACATTCTTGTAGAATCTATATACATTGTACCTACCTACATCGATTTTATACTACACGCGAGTAATAGGTACAAAGGCATAGGTACCGATCGTAAAGACCGATCTCTATACAGTAATCGATCGCGCGTCTTTCACACCTGTATGATTTGCCGTAATCACAAAATTTAGCATCGGGAGTCGGGAAGTGTAAGGGATACAATACGCTCGTATTAAATATTACATGCTTTTAGGCTGAGTTTTAGCGAAAACGAACTCATCGGCAGTACTATGATATTATAACTTATATTTGTATACAATGTTTTACTATTACACTCAAACCGGTTTTCACAAAATTAAGAAAAAATTTACAATGTAATTTTAAAATTGTCATAATAATATATAATAATATATCATGTATTATTAATTATTATATTTAAACGTCGTCGCACAAGTACTCGTGTTTATATTAATTTAATAGTATTTTTATTATACGGTTTTATCGTAAATTATTCATGATATTATAAATGAAACAACAAAATGTAAATATTCTATATACATAATATATACTTAAATAATATAAAAAGGTATAAAATATATTATAAATTACGCTGTAACTATTTTCTGTACATGTGTTAACCCAGAGTCTGTGATTTTTCTTTATTTTATTATTATTATTATTATTATTATATTATTATCATTATTATGTTTTAGTTTTTAAGAACAAAATATTTAAACATTAAAATACCTAATTGTTTTTTTATAATTTGTTTTCTTATTTTATTGTTCTTTCTTTAATTATTTTATTCTCCTATTTTTTTTTTTTGTTTTTTAAAGTCATGACCAGCTCCCCAATTTTATTATTATTATTTTTTTTCTATGTCGATGGTCAAATTCAGTGTTTCAAACTATCTTATTTATAAAAGTGCAATATGTATTGTTTGATTTTTGTTGTAAAAAAATAAAAAAAATTGTAAACTAGACGTAGAAAGACGATTCTATCATAGTGTATACTGTATAGTAAAAAAAATATTAATATATTAATTTATAATTATTAGTCTTGTCATGTTGCTGTCACTCATGATATATTTTTTTTGTCTCGCATCATTAGAGAATCGATCGAGAGCATGAATAAATTATTATAATCAAAACAAAAAAAAAATGTTTCGATGATAATAATTTTTACATAATATACATTAAATTATAAACGCATATAGTTTATCAACAAGATTTATTATAATATGAGTATATGCAAATGTTTTCACAGTTTTGCACACGAGTAATAATATTTGTAATATTATACCGTGAAAAGGAAACCAGGATTTTCTTTTTTTAATTACTTTATTTAATATTATAATATTGATATAATATATATTCTATACTATACAAAAAATTATATGCCTGTTTTATTTTTTTTTTCCATTGTAAATAGATAATAATATGTTAAAAGATGTTACGGTGTGTTTTGAAAATTCTCTGTAAGAATCCAAACGATGATAATGATAAAAAATAAAAAAATAAATAAAAAATAAAAAAAATAATGAAATAAACATAGTTTGCGTGTTATTTTTTTCCTTGATTCCTCAATTTGTATTTTAATATGTTAACTGTTTTTGCAGCACTGTTTCCATTAATAATGACGACTATTATCAGTAATTGACTTTTTTTTTTTGTGGAGCGCAGTCCTGCAACGAATGAACAGCGTTCTGTCAATTCCACATAGTATTATTAAGTACCTAGTTATACATTATATCGGTATTATATTATGTACTAAAACTGTAGCGGAGAGGAGGTTTAACGTTTTGTAATACCTTTTGTATGGCACAACGACAACGCCGTTATTCCCTTCGTCACTCGCGTGTACGTTAAGTTGACTACACCGCACGCATTAGCAATAACTTTTTTTTTACTGGCAACAGTAATACCAGGTAGTCATTAAACTCATTTACTCGGTCACACTCTCAAACAAACATTCAATACACGACCATAGGTACTTGTGACTTGCGAGCGAGTTGTTTATGTAGCTACGAAAATTCGTGAGTTAATCTGCTCTGCATGCACACGTCGAAAAGCATATTATAGCTGAAACGATTCAATTAAAAACAAAAACAATATAGCTTATATAGACAAATATAATAATTAACAAAAACAGCAGATTGTTATTATTCATATGTATATGCATAGTTATACGTATATTGAGCATATTATCATGTACCTATTGTGATGGTGATTAGTACGAAATGTGTAGGTATATTATATGCCTTATAGGTACATAAATACGTTTTCACGTAATGCGTTTTTTTTTTTTTTTCACTATAATATTATAGGCTTAAAGTATAGCGAATAAGTATAATATTATCATACATTGTCTTAGGCACTCAAAATCACTGTCAGGGATAAAAACTTTATCGTGTTTTAGTATACATTTTCGTTCATAATAAATATAGTAAAAAAATCAAAAGTGCATGATATCTATAAGGCAATTTATATTTAGGATGGGGTGCAGGGACGCCCGGAAAGGGGGCCAGTAGGGGCCATTGCCCCCCCCCTGATATTTTTCGTGTTAGTTACAAAAATGGACATTTTTTACATAAAGCTGGTCTTAGGTATTTAGCGCCTATTGGACAATTTTTGTATCTAACAAGTCATAAAGGAGGTATTCAATTGTAAAAAAAAAAACATTACGATTATTTTCAATCGCTAAGTCACTTTTGTCTGGTTCCTACAGACTTGCCTGTTGGCGCGGACGAGTCAAAGTAATTAAAAATAGTCGATCTCAATTATTGCCGAATAATTTAAAATAATAATAATATTTATATTTTATATGAATCGTGTATGAAAAACATAATAATAAAATCAAAATACTTGGAATGCATACGCGATTATAAATTATAAAACCATCCCGTCGTCGACGGAAATTGAAAATTTTTGACAGATATTATTACATTATTATTTTTAGGTACATTTATCGTTAATTTTTAAATCAATTAAAAAATTGATTCAAAATACAATTTTTTAAACAACAAATTGATGATTCATTTAATTTATTTGCTTCAAACAAAAGGAGATTGTCATTACTTTTTGAATAAAATAATAAAATATGATGTAATATGTAAATTCATTCACAAAAATTTGTTTTTAATTTAAACTTTATTTTATATTTTCTAATAAATATAAGAACTAATAGTGTAATTTTATATAAACTGAAATTAGTTAAGCTTTTTAAACAATTATTAATGATACTACCTTATATTGATACTATAACAAAGTATTAGTAGATGAAATATGAAGCAGTAAATCTTCCCACAAGTACCTATTTAGGTACTTGCAATTTTTTTGCCCCCTCCCCTGAGTTGCATTTCTGCGGGCGTCCCTCATGGGGTGATAAAAAATAATATAATATAGTGTTCTATATATAGTACTAATTTGCAATTTTAAACTGCTAATTTTCTTCAATTTTTCAGCATTCTTTTAATACAAGTTGTGAAGATCATTTAGCTGTATACGTTATTAACTTGTACTTAGCAATTATCGAGATCCGTCTCGATCTTGACCTGCATTTTTTTATTTTGTAAAACTGAGCTATATAGAGGGTCTATATGACTATATTAGTCGTCTTTTCGGGAATACTATAATAGTATAATATAATTTCTTTCTAAGACATACATATGTAAAATGTGAGAGTATTATATAAATCCGCATATGAAACTTAGGTTAGGTTTTTAATATAATAATACACTATAAGTGATAATGCACGCTACAGACACGGAGCGGCTCACATTCAGGTGTGTACCACTCGGACAACACACTAACATTATACATACATAATATAGGTACCTATATAATAAATAGCTTGCGATACGCATAATCCAAACCTTGTTCCGTCTACCGAATGTATTATGGTGCAATTTTTCTATTTCGGAATAATCCGATAGCCACTGTAAATTATTCATTTAAATGCGGCGGCGACCTGTGTTCACGGCCACATATTATTCAAATTTCAAGACGAGACTAAAAATAAACGTGAGCCTATTCAAAAAAAGGTAAAAAAAAAACGTACACATATTATTGCGTAACGTTTTCTCGGTTTACGAGTTTCCAAAGACCTGCGCTGTATAGACGTAGAATAATATATATTATAAAATGCGTATAGCCTGCAGACACACACACCTGCTGCAACAGCAGACGTTTTATTGACGTAAGTATATATTATAGATTATGTTATGATTTGTGCCGTTATACCAGCGATTTTTTGCATAAGACGTGCAATATCCGTTTTCCACAAAGACATATTGATCGAAACGTGCAAAATGAACCTAAGACCAAGTAATCTGTGGAATGTACACAATAATAAGAATTATTGATGTTCAATTATAACGTGTTTAAATTTCAGCAATAAATTTATTCGTTCGCATATGCCATGTAGGTATACATATATATTATACATATATTTAATGATATAAAATGTATGTTGTGCTAGACACTTGATTATTTTATTCTACATCACCGTAAGTATAATGCGATTAACTCGTCGTTATGATGTAAAAAGAGACCATCGAACTGTATAAATATTTATGACAAATGGATCTTAGCACTTAAATTGTTTTATTTCTTTAACTCAAGAGAACGGAAGTCGCGAGAACTATTTTCCAATTTTTCGGTGCATAAACTGAAGCAGTGTTATTAATTGTCGTTTGTCAACATTTCCCCGACCGTCCAAAAATTAACTATCTACAACGACGATTTCAGAGGGAGAAACAGTAACTGACAACTTTAAATTACGTCGGTATACGACTTCGACACCCCTTCGTACTGTTGCTGCAGTGGCATGACGAGGGCGCATACTACATATAGTATACTTCTTATATAGTTTTGTCAGTATTTCGGATTTTGGTGAATTCGATTGCAAAATCAAATATGTATACAATAATATTATAATATTTTTTTTTTAATTTTGTATTTTATAATAATAATAATAATAATAATTAAATAACTAATATACTATAATATCGAATTATACGTATGAGTCACCATCATCATCGTATAGAAATTGGGCGAAAGTCTGGTGTGATTTTCCCTAGCATGTAGTATAACATTTAACATAATTATTCTATTTCATCCACAGTAATCGCTTTTGCATTTAAAACTGTCAGCGACGCAGGCAATGGCTTAAGTCATTCTGACATTTGCGTTTTTATTCGAATCAGGAAAAACCTATTTTCGTGTTTCCTTTTTTTTTTTTTTGCATCACTAGAGACTTTCGGCGGGCGAGCTCGCCGCCATCACCGCCGCGGAACGACCATTAATCATGCGAGCTCCGCCGCCACGCCGTTATCAATCGACTGTTTGATTTCAATAAGAAACCCACTTTTTAGAGAGTGAATATTGAGATCCTTTCGTTACACACTATGGTTCGTATTTTTTCTTTTTTTTTTACTCTTATTTTTATACCCTACGTGAAAGGGTGTAAGGGATGGATGAAACGGCAGTGGTGACGTCCTGTACTACCCCACTTACCTCGCCGTTCCATACTCGGCGGTCGGTTATTATTTGTGTGCGTGAATGCGCTGTGGCATAGCAGAGCATATCGGTTTTTGCCGAGTTGTTCGGCTGATTGAAAAACAGGCGCGAGCGCCTTTTAACTTTTCGCTACAGTAATGGCTTTTAATTGGAAAACTTCGGTGCTGGCGAGGGAAGGAGGCCGCAAAAATTCTCGTTGAACAGGGAAAGGGGGCCCAAATCAAAAAAAATCCCACCAACGAGGGAAGTCGGTTTTTATATGGTGTATTTTACGTATACGCAACTGTAGCACACAATTCTTATTCGCAATCGCAAATAATAAATAGATAATAATAGAATCTCATCCAAACTCACCGATAACAATTATATGCAAAATTATATTTGTGAAATGACGAAATGATTTATAATTGCTTTGAAAATTGAATAAAGTATATATTTTCATATCATACCAAAAATGGGTGTTAGCTGATCGATATAAATATTTTACCTGAACTTTCAGTTAAATGCGAACTACGGAATTCTTAGAATATTGTTTTATCGTTTTGTAACCCGTATTAATTGTGATGAAAAATTATACTTAATTTAACCGATTTAAAAAATAATTAGAAGTATACACTTTTGTTGCCCCAGGGTCTCCACATTTCTACATCTGATTTTTATTGTATAAGATGTATTTGGAGAATATGAAAATTGTACATTAAGATTATTATTTTAATTCACACCGTGTACCTATACTGCATAATTTATATAATATGGTTGGAATTGAATAATTTATGTCAATAAAATAAAATATATAATATACCTATTCATAAAAATTCAAAGGAGCCATATCATACTTTTATGATATTTTAAATATTGCCTAAAACTATGTTAACTATAATAGTAAATATATATATTATATACGAGTTATTCATAATACATCATGTTATAAACTATTATAACTCATATTGTTATAACTTATAATCGATAGTACCGATACATACACGAATTGTTTTTAGTATGACGTTTTATAAAAACATTTACGGTATAATATTTTAACTAATGTAGAACTGCTTGTACTCACAAACTGCTGGTCTACAAAAACAGTTAATTAGAGCTACTAATCTTTATAGTCTTATCAATAACAAAACATTTAAAGATGATTAATTATACTCTACTTATACAGCTGCAGTTAGATAAATACAAATAGTAAGATATGTTTTAAGTTTGAGATAAGCTCTTTTAAATACGGACAATTAATTTTAGGAAATTTCATTACTTATATCAGTCAACATAATTATATTAATATAATAATATTTAAGTGTTTCACAACACATATTTTCATTCTAAAATGGTCTACTATACATCAAGTATTTTTCAATATTTTAACTACGTCGTTATTATTGGAACACCGTGATCGAAAAATACGTTGGTGCACATATTGAATTCATGATTATTTCATCTAAAAACATTCGACCATCGTATCGTGTTTTCTGTTTTAAACATACGAGTGCATCATATTATTATCAAAAGACATTGCTAGAGATAAAACAGTATAATTCACAAGATCTATGTATTTAAAACACGTGATTCGTTTTAGACTATCGTAATATATTTATCGCTTTCGACCTATCTCTAACCCCCACAGTGCAACGTGCATGTTATTTTTCGTTTTTTCCCCTCATTTCAACGTCACCTTGAATGAGCAGTGTACACACACACACACACACTAAAAAGACCTTTTCCCCATGAAACGACGGTGGGTCAACCTCGATCGCACACCGACTGATTATCGATGTATAATACTATGTATACGGTCCTACAGTCCATAGTGTTCCTACACATAACTAAATAACCTATATAGATGTGTACGCAACACCATGCAGTGTTATTATCCCGACGAACTCGGCAGCCGCGACGACATGAACGTCTACGATTTTCAACGATCAGTTTTTTGTTTTAATTTTCCTAGCCAACGATTTTCCTCCCGTCGAAAATTCAATTTTCAACGTCGCTTATTACATTATACACGCGCGTTTAAAGTACAGCGCGTCTCATAGTCGTCACCGCCACCGCCGTAGTACAATAATATAACTAAATACATTTTTTTAGTCATATATACTACTATTATTATTATTATTATATATAGGCCTGCAGTAAGGATCCGTTATTAATTGATTTTTCCTATAGGATCTCGCGCCCGAGGAAACCGCTCATTTTCTACTTAATCACGCACGGACTGTGCCTGTCGCGCCATCGATCAAATCGTTTACCATGAACACGGAATGCACGGACATTAACGCGTTTCACGGCTGCTTAGTCGGACTTTTTTTCTGCTCACCTCTCTCACACACACCCTGGTCAACCCGCTCCGGTCGCTATATACTATACGTATATATTATATTGTTATGCTGTTCAGGTGATGACCCCGTCGGCGGCCGCACGTCTCTCGGCACCAAAGATAATGCGCCTTAAATACGCCACTTTTCTCGTACCACCGATCTCCGACCCACCCACTAACGCCACCGAATGCATTTATTATTTTTATTACTATTATTATACGTATATGTATAACCTAATCGAGACAGTGACTTATTGCGATGGAGACGATGTTCTCCCGTCTCTCAAAAACATAATATTATTATAACACTGCAAGTTACGTCCGAAGGTGGTTTTACTTTGAAGTATATTTTATTTTAGTACCTTTCGTCGACTTTTGAGACAGAAGAATTGTTCCAATTTTTAATATTGAGGACTGAGGTGGGTAGAAATTTTTATACAGTTGTTATACTTTAAAATTATCAATAATAATAAATTCACGCAGTACTTATACAGTTATACTTACTAATCTTAATAACCAAGAAAAACCAACAAAAATATAAAAATAGAGATAATAAAACTAGAATTGAACTCCAATATCAAAATATTCATACTAATTGAAACTATTCGATATGTAATATAAAAAAAACTTAAACCGGCACCGTTAGAAATGTAGATAGATAAATCTATAATGGATCAAATTGTTTCCTCGCTCAGAATCATATGTTCTATATAATGATATATAATATTTATATAATAATTTATCAATGTATTAAAAAGTACATTGATAATTCAAATTTAACATTATATATGCATTACATATCATCTCCACGATAAGATATACTTAAAACCTACTATTAAGCAAAAGCGAGTTCTCCAATTTTTTTTTATATTTGCTATTACTACAACTGGTAATAAAAAAAAAACATTTTAACCAAGTTTTGAATATTAAATTTAAATATATAAACTATAGAAAAAATATAATATATTATATAATATAATATACTGGTTATTAAAATAAACTATTATTTTTATTAAACATAATATATTTATTATTTTTATTCATTAATATGTCTATACATAAATAAATTTTTTAGATTATGAGTACGCTGTAAATTGTATTATTTTATATTATTTCCGCCGACCACTTACTATGATTTTAAGTTGTAAAACATTAACTCTGTGTCAGACCGTAGTCTTTAATTCATCAACTACTAATTAAATGTGTTAAAAGCATTCGTATTACATGCTAAGTGCTGGTCAGTGACAGAATCTTTATAAATATTTAACTTCATTAAGTCGATCAGTGCAATCAACAATTACAATATCTATAGAAAGAAATTTATAAGCTCTAAATTTGTTTTAACCATTGAACGAAGAAAAAAAATATGAAAGCAAAATGTATTTTTCTTACAAATTATTGTTGAATACGATCTTATTCCCTAAACATTCACTTATAATAATAATAATATAGGTACAGTATATATCTTATACAGATAAACACACGATTACACAAATGTGCGCATTCAAACACACACACACATAAAAATCTATAATATGACTTAAAATAAGGTAAATTTTAATTATGTACTTAAATACAACACCGTTGTATACCAATAACCTAAAATTGATATTTCAATATCTACACTAAATAATAACAAACGTGAGAAACTCTTCTTTTCTCCACTCTTCTACAGGATCTACTTTTTATCAGTTATAAATATTATCCATTACAAATTATTTTTAACACATATTAGGTATAATTATTTCTTTAAATTTACTACTATATTGTTTAGTAAGTTTTTTGTAACTATAGTTAAATACAACTATACAATAAATTATCTATACCTACAAATAAATCATAATTCTAAATGCCTACTGTAGTGTAATACTAACAGTACTGCTCTAACAAAGATAGGTGTGCAAAGAATTGTATAGTTATCATTAATTTATTAATTTAATGAATTATACATGTATAGACATATTATAGTAAATTATAGCCATAGCTGATATTACCTAATAATAATTATGTTTATCAATAAAATCAATAAATCTGAACTTAGGCTTGAAAGTTAAAAAAATACATTATAATAATAATATAATGCTGTAGCTTTAATATTATACTCGTATTATTAAATAACACTTATCAATTTCGTTTAAAGTTATTACACAACCACTTGTTTGTTATGTTCCAATTTATATTTTTATTTTATTGTCATATTATGTTTAAATAATTATTCAATATTCTATTTTTAATTTAATTGTTTTAGATCCGATTTATTTTTATTTTATTACAGCATAGTAATAATTGATGTAATAGTAATAAATTGGTTCACAATATCAGTGGTACTGGATATGCAGAATCCGAGAACAACTGTCACAATAATCGTTAATGGTTTCGTATATAATATCATTAAAAATATTGTGTTCTTTTATAAATGATATTTAGATAAATTTGTTGATATGACTCATCGTCTTTTAATCTACAAGTAAGATTCTCTTTACATGTTATTATTATAAATAAAACTATAACTACAAAAAATATATCGGTATAACATATTATGAGTGTTTTCCTTGTATTCCTTGGCCGAATCGTAAACGCAAATACAGTAGGTTATAAGTCTTCTAGAGTAAAGTTATAATTTGTTATCATAATGTTATTGGATAACACTCCAAAAATTGTTTTTAATTAAAAAAAAAAAAATAATAATATTTAATGTTTGCGAATATTGCATAGGAGTATGATCTGTTCGTAAAAACAGTGTAATTTTGTTTTTAATATACAAGTTTGGGTTAACTGGTTCATCGCCTTGTCGGTTGTCAATCGTAATATTATAGTATATAGTCGGACTAAGAAATGAATACAATAGCAAAATTTAAGTGTGAAAATGAGTCAATATTTTAAGATTGAGACCTTAACATAACAACAACACTAAAGATACCCTTTTAAATCACCATTAGAGTCCAACGAGGGGGATTTTGAGTCATTTAATAATAAAATGGTTAGGTTTTTCGTTAGGTTTTCGGATATATAGTATTGTACATATTTGTACTACTGTATAAACTATAAAGTATACACTTTTAAATGTATCCAAATGTTCCACAAAACCTTAAAAAAGCATAAAAATAAACGTAGGTAGATATATAAAATATATTAAAATCGTGATTGCTCGTTTCCGGCCAAAATTTTATTGTATTATTGTATTTAATTGAATTTACTATCTAACGGTTCAGGTATTGGTAATATAATATTATATAATGTTCCTAAATTCTTAAGATAAAATATATAAAAAAAATTAACTTGCTGTTATGCATGCTGCAGCTATAGGTACCTACATGAGAGCGATATTCGATAATCGGTTCGTTTGGCCGGACAAAATATGTAAACACACAATAATAGTAATATAATAATGATAATAATATCATTATATTATTATTATTATTATTGACATAAGACCCTCTCTTGCCGCACATTCAATTACAACACAGCACTTCCGGCCTTGTTATTAGATTGCATAGATGTTATTATCGTGTCTCGTTGGTTTTTATAGAAACCCGATAGTCTGTCGTTCGTCTGCCACAATAGACGATACGCGTACAGACGCGTTTTGTATCGGATATACGAATTATCTCTACTATAGGTACCGATAATATTTGATTATAACATATAATATATATACATTTTGTGAGACTACTGAACCATGACGGCTGTGGCGGCCGCCGGTATTTTGGTTGCGACGGCGAGGTCCGATTATCCTGTGCGGACGGCGCAGCGCGGAAAACGACGGTAATGCGTAATGTGCGTGGAAAACGGTCGACAACCAGCGAAGAACGTGTCGCGCACTCGCGTCGGATGCCTCGACTATGAGAAAAACGTGAGAGGACCCCACAAGGAGCTGTGGCAGACGACAGATACACTTCCTTCTTTCATATCGGAAATCTACTCCGGATATGTCTATTTGACAATAATATTATTAAGCAATGTGTACCTACTTATGTTCTGTGTAATAAATTAAAAATTATATACAAATATATTATAGAGCATAGGTACAACTGCAGGTACAAGTATCCAACGTGACTACATTATGATTTGGTATGAATGTTTAGTTTTGATACGATTGTGTCAACGCTTGTTTAAGGAAAATAAGCCGTAAAAGCACAATTCCGTATGAATAAAACTGATTTTATTTTATGTAAAAATTTCGTTTGAAAAATTATCTAGTAGATGCCCTTAATAAATTAGATTATGAAACCAATTCATGTATGTTTATCGAATCATTTACTTTTTGTTTTTCAACCGCGGGTGATAAATTATTATTCTATAGTTCGGGCTCGGGCTACATGCCGTATAGATTATAAACATAATATAATATTTTTAAATTAAAAATGATTATGCTATGTAATATAACATATAACATATAACACATAGCTACAGCTAGTTTTATTTTATTTAAAATATGTTTATAATATTATTGTGAGTGTATTACTTATGTTTTTAAATTTTTCTGTACGGATATTATTTCCGTAGTTATAAAATTAGAAGCTTTTTTTAGTTATGCATGGATAAATATGTCATCGTTAATATTTATCTCATGTACCCACTTATTACATTTACGTAAAGAATTCACAATAGTTTACTATAACCTAGAAGTATACTGTTAGCATAGTAATATGAACGATATTCAAATATATTAGCATATGAAAAGTGTAGAGGAATAAAATTTACAACGTTTTCCAAATACCTATTCTATTATACTATAGTTTCACAACAAGTTATATGGAAAGGGTAGAATATATAGTTTTCAAGGATATACACATATTATAAAGCTAAAACTGTATTATTCTAAATAAAAATAAAGTATAATGACTATAATGTATACCAACAAAAATTATAATAATATAAAAAAAAAAAACAACTTTATTACATTTTGAATTCTTAATTTAAAGAATCGTGTATTTAAAATAAAACGAAAACTGTACTTACAACATTAGTCTTTATTTTATTTAATCATTATTAAAATTAGTAAAATTATTATAGTGTATCAATACAACAATATAATCTCTTTAGTATATTCATTAATCATTTTATAATATTATCGTATATATTTACAATGCATATATGTATAAAATAAAAATATGTATTAATATGTATCACAATAATTTTAAATCATCATAAGACATTATTAATATTAGTATAATCGTTTGTACATAGAACAATATTTAATAGATAAAACATATTCTAATATAATCGAAATATAAAAAAGCATTTGTGTTAATATGTACATCATCATAAGTTTTAGTCAATTGTGCATAACAATCTGTTGTGTATAATTCTAAAGATAACCCATAAATGTTATCGAGAAAAGAAATCTTTTATGTTAAAACAAACAAGATTAGGTAGAAAAGTTATTAGATTATGAAATCTGTCAAACAAATATACGTAGTTATACGTCTTGTCTTCTTATTTCTACTATAATTTATTGTGATTGATAAAATATGTTAAATAGTCAAAAATAAACTATGGACCCAAAATCTAATATTATATAAAAACTGTTTCTAATAAAGTGTTACATTTACATTGGTTGAAAATTTAAATAATAAATGATCATTGAGGTACCTACCACACAAATAAATCACTTAACCGAGGTAAAAAAATAAAGTGCATCATACTTTATTTATAGTACTTCCAACAAACAGTAATCTATGTAATTGTAAGTGATAACGTGCACTTACAATTACTTATCAAAACTAAATTCTATAAAAACTAACTCTGGTCGGATATTTGTCGATTTTTTTCAAATTCGGATCGCTTATGTAGCAGTAAATAATATTGTACACTATTTCAAAAATCAAAATTTTAAAGTCTTCGACAGTAAGTTATAAAAATGATTAACTTAAATATTTCAACTGTTCAATCCTTACAGAATTTATGTTTACCGTTTTTTTTTTTTAACATTCCTCTAGCTTCATTAGAGTTTAATAACACAATTGAAAACTATAATGTATTTTAGGTATGACTGGAATACTAGATCTCTCTATTCATAATATAATCATATGTGTTCAATATCTATACTATTTTGTAAGTTATACCTATATTATCTTCATACATTTTGAGTTTAAACATTTTAATATTATATAATATATTATTTAAAAATAATAAAATATAATAATTATAACATATTATAAATAGTCTTATATAGTTATTAGCTATACTCTGATAGTCTAATTAGTCCAATGGGATGTATATAAAGACATAAAGTATACTTAAACATTAAATAGTTTAATTTAATGCGTAATTAATCATAGGATTTTTTCAGTTCTTCATGGTAAGTTTATGAAATTTAATGGAATTATTTAATGACATAATATAGATATAGGTATTACAGTTAATACTCAATTATTTAACTCATTTGGTATAAATATTTATAAAAATTATAGATTCAATAAGTTATAATTTTTTATGAACAAGGCAAAGACACTTTTTAATAAATCGCAATGTCCATAATATATATTAATTTAAAAAGCAAATGTATTTAAGTTTCGACCAATACAATACCTTATTATAAGGCGTTAAATAACATTTCTAAGAAAATCTGCAAGTTAATGATATTGATAAATTTAATAAGAGTTTAAGGTATACTATTTTTAATCTAGTTAAGAGGTAGTTTATACTCGTATATAAATCAACAATTAACTTACTTACTATTTTTAAGTTTTGTTCATTTTTTTTAAAGAAAGTATAAAACTTCTTTTGGATGGTATTATAATAATAACATATTATATTATTATAATATAGGGATTATTTCAATAATATAATGAATATATTAATAATATGACATCATAAATGAAATAATAAAATAATATATTTATACTTCATGGTATATATTATTATGTTTATGTTGTAAGACATTAAGAAATGTATTGTTTTATAATAATATTTTGAATATATTAATAGCAAGACATTATAAACGAAAAAAAAAGCGGGCAAGTGAGTACCGCTCTGCTGTACATTCGGTGCCGTATGGATCATTATTATATATATTATAGGAGTGTTAAATTTGAATCCAATGATAGTTATCATTGTATACGAAAAACGATTCTGAACGAAGATGATTTGTCAGACTAGGATATAATTTATAGTGGTTGGTGAAAAAAGTGGTATATGTTTTAATGGCCTGAATACACCAAATTTTAAGTTCTTTTATAATAATTGTAAGCTAAACTTATGAAAAACCTTGTATTAAATTTTCAACTCTTAGATACTCAAACATTTTTCCTATAATGATGCTTCGAGTTTACTCTATAGATACTTGAAGGAGAACTTATGGAAAACTTAGTGTTGTATTTTTAATCCTTAGTTATAAACACAAAAAATTTTACTTTTTTTCAACTTCTAAATAATTTGCAAATATTCATGCTTTTGACAAATTTTTGTCAATATTTGAACATCAAATGCTAATAAAAAAAATTGTGCCTATGTATTTTTATAATTTTTTAATCACTATAAGAATAATTTATGGGGGAACTTTGTATTAAATTTTCAAATATTTTGATAGGGCCAAAAAAATTTTATCGACACTTCTAAAATATTTTTTCAGAAAAATTGAAAATTTCAGTTGTCTATAAATAGCTCAAAAAAATTCAAAATATTTTGAAATTTAAATCACCTAAAGGAAACGCGAATCTTAATAACTGGTAAAATTTTTCAAGTATCTACGACATATACTTTTTGAATAATAACAAATATTTAAAATCGTTTGAGGATAAATCGTTATTGTTACGCTATTTCGTAAAAATTTAAAATTCAAGCGCACTTAAAATTTTTCCTATAATGATGTTACGAGTTTTCTCTATAGCTACTTGAAGGAAAACTTATGGAAAACTTAGTTTTGTAATTTTAATTCTTAGTTATAAACACAAAAAATTTTACGATTTTTCAACTTCAAAATTACTTAAACATTTTCGCGTTTTCGGCAGATTTCGTAAAAATGTGAACTATAAACGCTTATAAACAAAAATTTGGAACTAACGATTTTTAATTTTTTTAAGCTACAATAAAAACAACTCATAAGGAACCTTGTATTAAATTTTCAAAACTTTTTGGTCATCCAAAAATTTTTTATCGACACTTTAAAAAAAATGTCTCATAAAAATCGAAAATTTCTGTGGTCTATAAATAATTCAAAAAAAGTCAAAATTTTTTGAAAATTTAACTTTATATAGATAACACTGACATAATCGTTTGGTAAAAATTTCAAGTATTTACAGTGATTAGTTTTTTAATTACAACCATATAAAAAAATCGATTTGGTCGAAAACTGGTTTTGCGTAAAATTTCCCATTTTTCCGTCATTTTTTTTTTTGTTTTTCTCGATTTTTTTGAAAACTGTTGGAAAATGTTAACTTTTGACTTCTATAATGCACCAAAAATATTCACTTTTACATCGGAAACCACCCCCCATAGTTTGAAATTGGAGCATTATTTCGACTAATTATGCTGTACACAGACACAAAAAAAAAAAACACACATCATTGTAAATCAATACATTCTTCACTTCGTTCAGAATCTAAAAAATAAAATACGATTCTGAAAAAGAAAAGAATATTATATAAATATTATAAAAATATTATAATAACAATAATATCAAAATTTTATTAAAATAACATTTATAAAATATAATTTCAGTGTCCAACTATTATTTCATAAATATTGTTTTATCGTTATTGTAATCAAAAAAATATAGAAAAAAACATTTCTATAATCATATTCATTTCATATAAAATATTTTTTCAATGTCATAAATATTTAGTATTAGTTAACCTAACTCTCTCTCTCTCTCCAAAAAATTGTATGACCTTATCTTCCCCAATCACCGATCAAGCAAAGAGTCACTACTCACTATTATGGGTGACTTTCTTAATCACGCATACCAAGTTGTCTGTCTCTTTTCATTTACACTAAGTAATATATTATTATCGATTTTATAATAATTATTATATATATATATAAATAGTTTAAAAATTATAAATGATTACATTTCTAGGTTAATTTTGTTATAACAAGTATCAAATTATTTTAATGTATACCTTTTTATTATTATAAAACAAAATAGGAAATAATAATTTTATTATAATATATTATATTATTATAACTTGCCGTAGAATGAATTGCAAATATTCGTAGATTCGTTGTATTAATAGACACAATAACTGAAAATTAATTTAAATGTTTTGAAAATATCATTGTATAACTAAATAAAATATAATTTAGTATGTATATTGTATATTGTGTAAAAGTTCTCTAATTCTAATACAAGCTGTATATTTTAATTCCAACAAAAACTTGATCCTTTGTTTAAATATCTTATTTGGTCTATATTCGAATTTCAAATTTATAAAAAAATTATTGTGGTTAAACATTTTTGAGATTTCTAGGTTTCATTCATATCTATCTTCTTATGAGAAAAAACTTTGTTCCGAACACAATTTTTTTTTTGGTAAGGAAACTACTAATAAAGTAATAACTTTCAAATCTCAATTGTTTATTTGTCTATAAAAACGTCAAAATATTTATATTTAATTTTTTTGATAATTATATTATTTAAAGAAAATAATTTTATGAATTTTATGTCCTTACAATTAGTCATTTTGAGTTACAAGAAAAAAACGAAATTTATTGTGTTAAAACTGGTTTTTACATAAAACTTTTCGTTTTTCTCTATTATTTTTAAAAGTATTTTAAGACTAGAATATGAAGACAGACATCATAATTTGTGAAAAAATACACAATATCATTCTTCACTCATCAGTCATCGGATTGACTTAAAATCAAAAATATAGTAACAAAAAAATTATCATATTTGGTTTTCTACACAAACTATAGGTAAACAGAATATTTGTGATGAATATTCAACAACTTTTATTTTATTATATTAGGTACTCTTTTTCAAACTAAATATTTTATTATCGTACCTATATTTGTTTTTCTAGCTAAATCAAATTTCTATTATAAAAAATAAAATTTGAAAATGTATTTTTATAAAATATGATATAATGATTGATTATTTAGTAGAATTTAATTGTAATGTAAAATAGTCATTATACAGTTAAAAAATATGGTTGTCTTGCCGTCTTTGAATACTCGTACAATCTTACAAAGTATTGAAGTATTATATATATAACTATATAAGATGGTGTAATGAAGTTACGATTATCTAATGATTTTTTTCTTCTTATAATTGAGTTTATATTATTTAATGAAATACATTTTTGGAAAATACAAGTAATTTATTTTGTGTTCATTTTTTAAATATACGCAACACAATAAAAATATCTGAATTATTTTTTTCAAATAAAAACTAAGTATTCAAAGGATGTTATGCCTTATGCTTGTGTAAATTGTTCAGTTGTACAATATCTATAGGTCGGTGTTAATAAAATGTTTGGTATTCAATTCGATCCCAGGAATGTGATATCATTATCCCGATCGTCATTTTGTCTTCACTTCCCGAAATTCGGTTACCCAAAAACCACATGAGGTTGGAAAACATTGTCGAGCGAAAGAAAAAAATGTTTGTAGTTGCCGAACTAAACAGCTTTGCCACTGTATTCAGTATGCATTATTCACTGACCGCATCATTATAGGATTAATGTATTATAATATACTAAACGGTATGGGAATAAAATTAAATATTATTTTAATATTTATTTAACATTACTATTCACTACTTACGTCAGCACAAATAACGATAAAGAAAAATAATTGGTTTTGGGTAAAGTACCTACGCTAAAAATATTTAAACCTTATATTTAAAAAAATCATTAGGTAGACGTTAGATATTTTTTGTATAATTTAAATTAAAACACGGAGTGCAGGGGTGATGTTTGTAGCTTATAGTGAACGATCAAAAAATATATAAAAAAAATTAAATAAAACGTAATAAATTCTATGTTATGCGTGATCAGACCAAATCGAACGAATGAATTAGAGTTATAAAAAAATAAATAAATAAAAAGAGCTCTACGCATTGTTTATTATTATTATTATTAAATGAAAATGATATTGTGGGATATCATGCGATTGTGTATTCGTTTTTAATAAGAAAAATACGTTTGTTTGTAAGTTCACTTCAATACTCGTTAATTTTTTTTTTTTGTAAGATGTTTAATGTTTATAATATATTTACTTTTGTAACCAAATGAGTTTTAAAAATTTAATGTGAAATTTAAATACTAAAATACTTTTTATTTATTCATTCTTTTCAATCAAAATCATTATTTATTTATTTTTTTTTTTTTTAAATGATTTTTGATAATGTAAACTGCAGTGTTGCGTACAAACTCCTATACACCAAACATTATAATATTAAATTTCATAAATAGATAATAAAACAAGAACATAATAATATTTATTATGTACATTGTACATTATTTTACAATATCACTTAATGGTCACTTAGGACTACATATTATCATTGATTATAAGTAAATTATAATAATAGATTATTATGATAATATTATATTTATAAGCAATGATATTGTACTCGTACATCGGGAATCATAAACGCATGTAAGGAGTTCTGTGTAGGCAATATCTAGGCTAAATATTATGATTTAAACTATAATAATCAATATAGACTAAATTGATCAACTTTAATTCTACCATACCAATTGATCTGATAATACAATTTTTATTTAGAATACAAATTTGAACGCCTTAATAATATGATGTTTACTTTGGATCCTATGAACAACTCTAATCCATTGATAAATTTGAAGAAGACTAAACATTTTAATAAGTTAGCGCCAAAATTTAATGAATGTTTTTAGTAGAATCTGAAGAAGACAAAATAATCAAATCAGATTCCAAAATCTATATCGCATATTCGATGAGTAAGTGTAGAACAAAAATAGATCTATTTAGAAGTAAAAACAGTTCATTCGAACCTGGCAAACGATTTGATCGGACACTAGTCGCTATCTAGTGTATACTACAAAATTACCAGAACAGGAATATTTCAGTAAAAACAGAACGTTCTACCCAGGAAATATTTATTTGAACAATAATAATACGCAAACATAATAATATTATTCCATCATTAAACATCAGTAAAGTTATCGTTAATGACTTAATATTAAATATTTCAGCCTTCAAGTGGGTGGCTTATGATTAAAATATGGTTTTTTGATAATGATAGGGAGCATTATAATTCATATTTTTCAATTTATATACGACTAACTTGTAGTACACGTGCATTAATACTTTTTTAATCGATCATAATATTTTTTACAGATTATAAAGTCTTCATTTTTAATGTTGAACAAATTAAAATGTAATTATACATACCTACTAATTTTAAATGAACTATTAACCTTGTTCATACTATTTTTATACTCTAGGAAATCTATGAAATTATCTAATGTTTTTCTCACACACTATTAAACAAGATAGGATTTATATTTAAATATTTCTTAATTATACTTAATACCTACTTAATTATTACTATTACTATAAGACTAACATGAGGAATATGAGGAACTTTGTACTAAATTTCCTAGTATTTTGACTCAGCCAAAAAAATTATGATCGATAGGTACCTATTTATAAAAAAAAAAAAACTAAACAAAAACGAATATTTTAAATGGCTCAAAAAACTCAAAAATAATTAAACCGTATACAGATAACGCTAATATAAACATTTGGTGAAAATTTCAAGTATTTACAGGGATTAGTTTTTGAGTTACAACCGTATATAAAAAAATCGATTTTGGTCGAAAACTGGTTTTGTGCAAAAATTCTCGTTTTTCAGTCACGTTTTATTCGTTTTTCCCGATTTTTTTGAAAACTACTGGAAAGTATTTACTTTTTACCTGTATATAATGCACAAAGAGTATTTACTTTGCATCGGAAATCACTCCCTAAGTTTAAAGTTGAAGAATTATTTCGACAAGTTAAACTGTAAACAGACACACACACACAAAAAAAAAAAAAAAATACGAACAAAAACACGCACATATTATATATCACATATTATATATTATATCATTATTAATTATTATTGTAAATATATGTGTGTGTAATCATATAAGTTTATAGATACATGTACATTACTGATATATTGTGTAATCATTAGCAATTTGTTTGTAATACTTAAACTCTAACAAAGATTGTAGCAATTGTCGACTTTATTTATTTCATTTTAACGAAGAAGCATACAACAGTTATAGAGATCTAATTTATTATGATATACCTTCATGATTATAACTTATAGGGAAATTAACGTTATACTATAATTATAACAGAATAAAGTGAATAATTAAAATATGTTCTTGGCTGTTAAGTGTTATTGAATGCGAATTAAAATGATCTCAATATGCCTATGCGGCAATACGTTATGTTCAATAAATATGTGCATTTAACGGCTACGTAAATTATACTACTAGAGCCCTCTACTTCAGAAAATATCCAACAGAGTCTTATAGCTATATTTTAATATTTTCATCAGGTGAACGATTTAAAGAAATATACCTTAAGCCTTAAGGGAATGACGCAGTATCTTTTAAATTAATAATAATATGGAATATCTCCGAATTTAATGTAAAAGCCACCTGGCCACGAATTACGGTTTTTTTTAAAAATTCACATTATGTGCAATACTTGATATAGGAGTAAGGTTTCACATTCAAAATTTCACATACATGATCTAATGCGATGACTTATGAACGTACATAAATGAAAACGTGAAAAATGTCAAATGTATATATCTTATTGGGCCCATAGCCACTTGTTATCATTTTTTCTAAAAAAACTAGTTTTACGTACTTTTCACAGTGTAAATAAACTGCCATCATTTTACAAACGCATAATACATCTTAAGGAAACGTCGCGGTATTTTTTAGATTAATAATAATATGGAATATATTCGAATTTAATGTAAAAAGCCACGAACTACGGGTTTTTTTGTAAAAATTACAATATGCACAACAGGTACTTGATGAATAAGTAAGTTTTCACATTCAAAATTTCACATATATGATCTAATGCGATGACTCAGGAATAGAGTGCGGATTACTATTAAAGTGATTATTTTTATTTTTTATTTTTTTTAGATTTTTTTCAGTTATCTTCTCGAATTATAACAATTTAAATCTAACGATGAAATTAGATTGGTATATTTCTGTATATTTTTAAAAGATTATAAATTAAATTAAATTATTTAATCGTATGTTAAAACCCAAATTTTTTATACACTTTATTTATTTAAGTAATAAATTACTGTATGTTATTTAATTTGTGAATTTTATATAAATTAAAAATTTTTTTTTACATATTTATTCCATATCTTTATGTTTTTTTACTGCATATTATACGGCATATTTCGATTTATTTTAGTAATGTAGTGCATAAAAATCACTGCTCTACTCATAAGTTGGTCTTATAATGATAAAAAAATTAATTATTTATATTTTTATATTTTCTTTAATGACCTCTTAAAAGTACTACTATATTCAACTTTAAAATAGAAACCAACATCAAAGTTGGAAATCAAAGCATTTTTCTCTTATTTATCTTGTATACACAAAGAAAAAGTCTATTAACATTAAAAGATTATTAATAAATGAACTGTTTGGTAACCTTTGTTAACAATACCTAATAAATTATATTAATTGTAAAACTATATAAAAAGTATAAATTATATTAAATTGTATGATCAATTAAATTTAATACTGATAAAAGTATTTACAGTTATTCATTTTTAAGTTACAATAATAATTAAAAAAAAATCAATTTTGTTAATAACCAGTGTTGTAATAACATATTACTATAATATCATGAGGGATTGGTTGTTTGGAAAATTATAATATGTGTGGCGCTATCTATTAGCCAACATTTGATAAATGGACTATTTCATTTTAATAAAATAACTTGGAAATAGATAGCGTTGCATATTCTACTCAAAAATATAAACCTAAATAATTATATAATACCTATTATTAGTTATATCAAAATATCTTTGTCATTCATTGTGTTATCTTCTTATACTATAAACACAAGTCCCTATTTTTGATCACACATACAAATCCACACCGTTCAACGTATCGTTACATTTATTTTTACTGTTATACCGGACAGTTCGCAAGAGGTTTTAGTAGCACTTTTGATAGGGAACATGTCCGAAAAATTGACATTTTCAGATTTTTACAGAAAAATTATGTTATTTGTATCAAAACACAATATTTGGTGTGAAAACGAAACATATCTACGTGCTCCTATAGTAACAGAACCTATGTGTATCTATAACTAATTTATATTGAAAAGGGAACATAATGAATTTTACACTAAATAGGTTTTGTGTTTCTCCTGTAAAATTTGAATTTCGACGTATAAGACCGCCATATTATATATTATATTATATATTATGATATATTAAAATAATTGTTTATATCGTTTAGTAAACCAATCGCCACAACTCATCTCAGAATGTGTATAACTACACATTAGATAGTATAGTACCTAGCATTTTATGATCGAAATAATTATAAGACAAACAAACAGCCCAAAAATGTACAATATCTATTCATATTGACGATATAAATGTTAAACGATCTTAAACCTTGAAAATTGAACACAAGAACAACCTTTTTAATATATTTTTATACATTTAAAAATAATTGTACAAAATCAGTTATTACAAATAAAATCATACAATTTGTTAGACTACCTCCAATAAAAGCATAGGTATTGTTGCAAATTCAGCATTTATATTACTTTATACCTACTACACATATTTATATTAACTGCATGCATAAATATCAAATTACGATCGATGGGGACTGTCCATCGATCATCAGATTAAAATTAAATGTACATCATTACGATTTATATTGTCCCCAATAAAAGTATACAAAACACGCACTTATGTTATTATTCATATTAACAATACATAACAGGTAAATTTATGAACTGAATTGTAAAAAAATAGATTATAGAATCAAAAAAATTAATTGTTAAAAATATTATTTAGATATACAACAGAAATGTATTGAAAAGTTGTAGATCTAACACAAATTTGTTTCGATAAGTATTCACTTAAAAAAAAAAAAACTAATTATAGGTATATAGTTATATGTTATTAGACATATGTGTTGTCAAGAACATTTTCTTCAGAAGGGAAAACATTAAAGTTACTTAACACAACCATAAAAAATCATAAGATTGAATTTCACAGTGCAAAAATTACGAAAAAAAAGTTTTTTTTTATAAAAAACTGACAAGTGGCTGTTTACCGAATAAGAAAAAAATATTTGACATTTATAAAATTTTTATGCATGCACATTATTAAGGCATTACAATAGATCATAAAAGCGGAATTGTGAGACTGAAAACTTAATCCTTCACCAAGTATATTACATAATGTGTTTTTTTCAAAAAAACGTTATTTTAAATTTTTTGAGGTTACATTCTGAAATATTTGATATTATTTTGTTCTATACGAAGCTACGACGTTTTTTTAATGAGTTTAGTGCATTTGTAAAATTATAGCATGAAATTTTCACTGTGGAAAATCCGAAAAACTAGTTTTTTTTTTTAAAAAACTGACAACAAGTGGCTGTTTACCGAATGAAAAAAAAAATTTGACATTTATAACATTTTTATTCATGCACATTCCTAAGGCATTACAGTAGATCATAGATGTGGAATTTTGAGTCTGAACACTTAATCCTTCATCAAGTATTATATATTATGTGATTTTTTCAAAAATACGTTATTTTATATATTTTGAGGTTACATTCAGAAATATTTTATATTTTTAATGTTGTATACACTACCAAAATGTTTTTTTTAAGGTGTTTAGTGCGTTTGTGAAATGATGGCATGAAATTTTCAATGTGGAAAATCCAAAAAATAATTTTTTTTTTTAAAAACTTACAACAAGTGGTTGTTTACCGAATGAGAAAAAAAATTGACATTTATGAAATTTTTATGAATGCACATTAATAAGGCATTACAGTACATCATAGACATTCATAGATATGGAATTTTGAGTCGGAAAACTTAGTCATTCTCCAAGTTTTATACATAATGAGATTTTTTCAAATAAATGTTATTTTATACTTTTTGACATTAAATTCAGAGATATTTACTATTAATTATGTTGTAAACAATACTAAAATGTTTTTTTAAGTGTTTAGTGCATTTGTAAAATGATGGCATGGAATTTTCTCTGTGGAAAATCCGAAAAACTATTTTTTTTTTAAAAAAACTGACATTAAGTGGCTGTTTACCGAATGAGAAAAAAAAATTTGACATTTATAACATTTTTATGCATGCACATTATTAAGGCATTACAATAGATCATAGATGCGGAATTGTGAGTCTGAAAACTTAATCCTTCACCAAGTATTTTACATAATGTGTTTTTTTCAAAAAAACGTTATTTTATATTTTTTGAAGTTACATTCTGAAATATTTGATATTATTTTTGTTCTATACGAAGCTACGACGTTTTTTTAATGAGTTTAGTGCATTTGTAAAATTATGGCATGAAATTTTCACTGTGGAAAATCCGAAAAACTAGTTTTTTTTTAAAAAACCTGACAACAAGTGGCTGTTTACCGAATGAGAAAAAAAAATTTGACATTTATAACATTTTTATGCATGCACATTCCTAAGGCATTACAGTAGATCATAGATGTGGAATTTTGAGTCTGAACACTTAATCCTTCACCAAGTATTATATATTATGTGATTTTTTCAAAAATACGTTATTTTATATATTTTGAGGTTACATTCAGAAATATTTTATATTTTTAATGTTGTATACACTACCAAAAT